>PJEM01003610.1:144211-178741 GCA_004023845.1 Helogale parvula
CCTCTTCCCCCCCCCCCCCCCGCAAACCTATTCTGGGCTGTGTAAAGAAAGCCCTTCCCTAAATTGCTTCCAGAGACAGTCATTCAGGAACCAGGCACAGCCACCGAAGGGAGGCAGGTGCTCCTGGGGAGGCTGGCGCTCTGCTGGGGTCCGTCCCGACGTCTCACTGCCCTGCCTCAGGTCAGAGCCCTGCAGTGGCCAGGGCAGGGCCTCCGGCAGGGCCTCTCTGCTGCCGGGTTCTGGGAGGCGGGCGGGAAGCAGAGGATAAAAGGTAAAATGAAAGGTAACCGGATGCTCCATCCACAGGTGAGAGCCAGCCTCCGCCACACGGAACCCCTTGACCTTGGACACATGGTTTAACCTCCCGGACTCTCCCTTTTGTCTTCCATACACAGAGAAAAATCAAAATGCCTCCCTTCTATGTCCTTAGAGGATGTGAGAATCCCAAGAGGTAAGTCTGTGAGAGCATCATATATATATATATATATATATATATATATATATATGTGTGTGTGTGTGTGTGTGTGTGTGCATGCATTTATTTTGTTTTTTATAGCCCGAAGGCAGTCTTAAAAAGACTTGAGTGCGCACCCACACCAGATTGGAGATCCAATTTAGCTCGATGTTTTGTCCGTGACGAGAATTCCACAAACGTCCGAGCACCCACTGTGTGCCGGGCCGCAGCAGGGGTGCAGGGCAGAGCTGCCTTCGACGGTGCGGTGAGCCTCTTCCTCCGGGAAGACAGGCTGGAGCCCCGCCATCGCTCAGCCCAGAGGCGACGTCCGCCTCACCCACTCGTCACGGTCACGGGCTGGATGGCTGGATGTTCCGGGGCTGACTCCGGGGGCTCACGGCTTCTCCCTGGTTCTGGGCCTCGGTCTGCAGGAAGCTCATTAGGGCGGCTCAGCCTCCAAAAGTGGTCTCTGGTCAAGGTGCCCAAGCCCTGCAGAGCTGCCCCTTTCCTCACCGAAGGCCCTGCCTGCAAGAGCAGAGAGGGGAGTAAGCCACGCCTCTCTCTTTCCTCCTTTGCTTTTAATTTTAGAGACTAGGACCTACTGAGGAGTCAAATCATCCTAGAAGGCCTGTGTGAAAACACAACGGGACTCCTTTGCCCCCCTCACCCCTGCTTCCATCCCTGAAGTAGCTGCTCTCTCCCCCTGATGATCTGGGGGGTCTCTAGATCTCTAGACAACATGCTTGCAGAGTCACTGTCTCATTGTTCAGTGTGGACACGATCTACCGACTTCCCGATGTGAAGATGGAGACTGAGCCCACTTTCCAGCCCTACCCTCCCCAGACGTGAGAACCCTCCTTCCTCCCTATTGAATTAGGATGCAGTTTAGGTTAGATCAGGTAAGTCCATGATATTAAGCCTTGGGAACACTTACTATAATAAAAAAAATGTAGTGAATTATGAATCCTTTTCCTCCTCTACAGATTTTTGTTCTTCCTGAAGTTCATCATTGTCTTGTCTCACAGTCTGACTTTCTGTGTGTTTATCACTAATTCCATCCCACCATTCCTGCCCGGCTCAATGTCCTCTCTCGAGGCATTCAGAAGCACCAGGGGCTCTACTGGTTTTATCTTCCTGGAGTCTACCTTTCAGGTTCCCTCTTACCTTCTGGACCTGTCATTCTGTGTCTGGGGCTTTGCCGTCACCCGGCATCTGTCTTCGCCTCATCTGGGGACCTTCCTCTGTTCCTCTTCTGCTTTGGGCCACCTGTTTCCGGGATGTGGCGGCCTCTTGTTTCTTGGAGGAGTCCTCCTTTTAAGGGAGCACATTCTCTAGAGGTTTCCGAGAAGAGTGTCATGGCAGGAAAGTATTTCGAGTCCCTGCATACCTGAACATGTTCTGGTTCTGCCCCATCACCGGATGGAGGGTTCTGCTGGCTCCACAGCCCCAGGCCGTGAAGCACAAACCCCAGGTCCCTCGGATTTTGAAGGTGTTGCTCTCCTGTCTTCCAGCTTTAAAAAAAATTTTTTTAATGCTTTTATTTATTTTAGAGAGAGAGAGACAGAGACACAGCATGAGCAAAGGAGGGTCAGAGAGAGAGGGAGACACAGAATCTGAAGACAGGCTCTAGGCTCTGAGCTAGCTGTCAGCACAGAGCCTGATGCGGGGCTCGAACCTACAAACTGTGAGATTATGACCTGAGCCAAAGCCGGACGCTTAACCGACTGAGCCACCCAGGCACCCCTCCTGTCTTCCAGCTTTGAGGGTCGTTGTGAGAAACCAAACTCAGGCCTAGCTTTTTGAATGTGACTTGTTTCCTGTCTCTGGAAGCTTCTAGGATCTTCTCGCGGTCCACAGTTTTCTGAAATGCCACGGTGGTGGGATCTGATGTGGTCTGGATGCACGTTTCTCTAGATGCCTTCCCCAGAGAGGGAACCCTTGGCTCACAAGGCTCAGGCGAGGCATGGGGGCGGTGGTCTCGGTGTTTAGAATTCACACACTCACTGAGTCCTCCTGTTTGTGGTGTGACGTCTGTCCCCAGCGGCACTGGCCTCCTCCAACCCACAGAACCGCTTTTCACCCTTTTCCAGGGATACCCGTCTCCAGTCTTCTCCTGGGATGGAAAGGACGGGTGCCCATGGGTGGGGAACAGAGGGGACCCGACTTCTTTGGTGACTAAATGAATCCTCCTCGTCATGACCACCCCTTTACCCTGAGTTCCAGACGTTCCTGACACTCTAGCCCCTCAAGAATTGGAAAGGGTCCATCTAGTTGGCTCTTATTTTTCTTCACTGTGGGTTTGAGATTTTTCCTTTCTTGGGTCTGCTAAGTCTGTTACTATTCTTCTGTCTGCTTTCCAGCTTCTAAAACATGGTTGTAGTCTGTTCTGTGTGTGTGTGTCTGTGTGCGTGTGTTTGTGTGTGTGCGTGTGCACGTGTGCATACATGAATCTCTTGTTTTAAATGCTTATTTGGTGGGGGAGAGGCAGAGAGAGGCATAGAATCTGAAGCAGTCTTCAGGCCCTGAGCTGTGAGCCCAGAGTCTGACATGGGGCTTGAACCCATGAACGGTGAGATCATGACCTGAGCTGAAGTCAAACGTTTAACCTACTGAGCCACCCAGGCGTCCTGTCCTCTTTATTATAATGATTCTAGTGGGGTTTTCGCCAGGGATTGAAACTAGATATTCGATCTGCCATCTTTTCCTGGAAGCCTGGTTTAAACATTATGAGCAAAGCCCGGAGACCTTGGAGCATGGAGTTCACACCTCAACACACAGCGTTTCTCCTATCACAGACATGGGGAGAACTTTTTCAGGCTGGGGGCAAATGTTCGGAGAGAATGGGAGAAGAAAACAAGTCAGGGCTTGTTTTAGGCCCTTGGTGCCGATGGGAGTGGCAGCGACCTCCAGATAGACTGGGGACGCTTGTGGGGTTCTCCAGGGAGCCCCCTGCTCAGGCAGCCCGTGCTAGCAATCCAAGGAGAGCTAACTCCCCTTAGGTTGAGGCAGCCTGAGAGCCAGACAGGTGGATGCAAACTCCGTGAGAAAATAGATGACCCTCAGAGAGAGAGGAGCAGGGAGCCCAGAATCACAGGATCACAGAGCTGTCAGAGCTGGGAGGGCCTTAAGAAACATCTTCTACACGAGCCGCCTGGGGGGCCCAGTCAGTTAAGCGTCTGCCTTCAGCTAAGGTCACAATCTTACAGTTGGTGAGTTCAAGCCCCGCATCCAGCTCTGTGCTGAGCGCTCAGAGCCTGAAGCCTGCTTCCGATTCCGTGTCTCCCTTTCTCTCTGCCCTGCCCCCTCTCGCTCTATCTCTGTCTCTCAAAAATGAATAAATGTTAAAAAAATTTTTTTTAATAAAAAAAAGAGGAACATCTCCTTCAATGTCTCCATTTTAGAGAAGGGGACTCTGGGGCTCAAAGAAGGAAGAGGGCTTGTCCCAGGCCAGTCAGGGAAAGCGGAGGTCCTTCCTGAGGTCTCTGAAGACCTTCGATGGAGGGCAATGGTTTCCTCGGCCTGAAGTCCCGTCCCTGACCTGACTCGTTCCCTCCGTCCACATCTGCTTGTCTAGAGCTCCCCAGAGCCTTTTGGATAAAGCTGATCTTTTCCACTGAGTGCTTTACGTGTCCCTCAGGGCGGTCCCTGGGCCACATGAGGGGCTATTCGAAGTGGACATCAGGATTTGGGGGTAGGGCTCGCCGGCCAGAGGAGAAGGAACTCCAGGCGGAGGAAGTGCTAATCTGTGGCAGGGTGTGTGTCAGGACATGAGGGATTTGCTGGCTGCAAGGGTACATCTGTGCAGAGCTGAGCTGGCTGAGGGCCTGCCTGGAGGAGGGGGCCTCACTGCTCCTGGCCGGCCTGCCCTGGCGCCCACTGGCTGGTATTTGGGGAACAGTCTCCACACTGTTGCTGGGGAAGCGAGGCCTCCCGTCTCCACGCCCCCCAGCCCCCAGGGCCACCCCCCCCCACGCCTGGTTCAGACGCTCTGTGGCCCTTTCTGCCCCGGTGGGGGTGCAGCCGGGGAGGGGGGCGGAGGGCGCTGAGTGCCGCCCACCCAGTCTCTCAGCACAGAGCTCTGGGCGGCTCGTTCCAGGGAAGATTTGGAGAGCTGAGCCCCTGCCCCCCACACCCCCCGCTGGCCCCTGTTTGGACTGGAGCTTATCTGCCACCGGGGACACAGACCTGCCAGGAGTCCAAGGCCAAGTGGGTAGTAGAAACAGCAGCTGACACCCAGAGCTGGGAAGCCAAGTGCTCCCAAGCTCAGCCTCACGTGGCTCAGCTCACTCGACTTCCTGGGGAGACCACAGTCAAGGCCAGGGCAGCCGAAGGGGCCGGGAGCCCAGAGACCAGGGGCTGAGTCCTGGCCCACTGCCAATGGCCTCTGAGGCCTTGGGCAAGCGGAGAAGCTCTCCAGGATGTGACCCCCACCGCCTGCTGCCTCCGGGCTCCAGGAGCAAATGACAATGAGAGATTTGGGTCGCCTCCAGGTACACCCTGGGATCCTGGGGGGTGGGAGGAGGTGCTCTGGCTACAGAGATTTGGTGACATTTCTAGGGAATTCATTCACCAAGCCCTTGCTGGTGTCCGGCAGAGGCCAGGCCTGGAGAAAACATGACATGGGACTCATCCCTGCCTGCAAGGAGCTCCTGGTCTGGAAGGGGGATGGGTGAGTCCTCGGGAGCTTAGTGAGTTGAGGATCAGTGTGCACAGGCATGCACGTGTGTGTATGTGCCCATGCGTGACACACGTGCATGTGAGAGCATGTGGAAGTGTGTTGGGTGCTTTCTCCTGGGTCCCTCACAGCCCCGTCCCTGGATGGACGGCAGCCTGCCCTCTTCTCTTGCTGTAGGGGTGAGGTGGGCAAGGGTGGTCAGAAGGGGTGCAGCTGCCACAGCCTCCCCCCCCACTGGGGGTGCTCAGCTCCTGGGTGGGGTAAGGAGGGGTGAGGAGGGAGCAGGGAGAGGGGTGTTCCGCAGAAGGGAGCCTGATCAGCACGGAGCCTTAGCATTCCCAGGGTGGGGGGGGGTGTCTGGTGGGCGGACAGAGTCCGTGAAGGAGAGGGCCTCAGAGTCTACAGGACAGAGGTCCCCTGGGTCCCGCTTCCTGGGTTGTGAATTCCCAATCCTTCATCCGTTCTTCCCTGCCTGAGCCTGTTCTCTGTCACTGGGGCAGGAACAAGGCTGGGCTGGGACCTGGGAGAAGAGAGCTACGACGTGGTGGGGGAGGGCTGGAACACAGGCACACGCAGCCACCAACTGGCCACAGGACAGGAAGGGCAGCAGAGATGGGGACGTTTGAGGGGGGCCTGGAGTAACGAGGAGGACTTCCCCAGACAGGGACGAAGCAGAGGAGAGAACGAGGGACCGAAGCCGGAAGAGCGAGAGGCGGTTGGGAAGCCCCGCAGGGGGTCCAGCCCAGGTGTAGGGAGGGATAGGCAGCCCAGCCCTGGGGACTGTCCCTGCGGCCCCCTCAGGAAGTCACCGAGGCGCTTGGGCAGGAGAGGACCAGGATGAGACTTGCCATCTGTGACTTCCAAGTTGGATCATGGATCTCCTCCAACCAACTCTGAGTTCTGTTTTATTTCTGGCCACACCCACGATTGACGACAGTGCAAGCAAGAGTGGCAAACCTGCTCGGAGCACTTGTCCCGGGTCAGGCCTTCGTCTCAGAGCCGCACCGGTGTCAAGTCATTTCATCCGCACAAAAAGGCAAGTGGTGTTCCTTCATGTGCCCCCTTTACAGACGGGAGGTGGCGGAGCCTGCACAGCCGCTAAGCGGCCGGCCTGGGGCAGGAGCCAGGCCAGGCTCCAGACATTTGTCACCCTGGATGGAAACGGACGAGACCGAAGCCTGGCTCCAGCCGCAGCGTGGAAGTTGGTCAGGTGAGGCCGCAGGTGGGGCCGCCAGGAAGCTGCTGTCACAGCCTGGGGAGGGGCTGGGGACTCACAGGGCGACCCCCACCCCCCCACTCCTCCGCCCCAGCACTGCCCAGGATGCCTCATGTCATCAGTGGGTGTCTTTGTGGAAATTTTTTCCTGTGATAATTTTTTCTAGTTTACATTCCCCTAACGACATCACACCTTCCTTGCTTTCAAAAGTGAGCCATTTCAGGGCGCCTGCGTGGCTCAGCCGGTTAAGCATCCAGCTTCAGCTCAGGTCATGATCTCACAGTTTGTGGGTTCGAGCCCCATATCGGACTCTGAGCCTGGAGCCTGCTTCAGATTCAGTGTCTCCCTCTCTCTCTGCCCCTCCCCAACTCATGCTCTGTCTCTCTCTGTCTCAATAATAAATAAAAACATTTAAAAAACATTAAAAAAAACCCCAAAAAACAAAATTGAGCCCTTCTTCCTTCGTCAAATGTTTACTGAACGCCTGCCCTGTGCCTGGCAGCGTGTTAGCCCTGCGGGCGCCCGGATGACACGAGTCCTCCTCCTGCTGAGCTCGCAGCTTAGTGGGGGGTGTGAAGCACACCCCGACATCGAGGCGGCGGTGACCCCCCCACCTGTGGGGACATCTCTGCTGTCACTGTCCGGGACCTGGGCTGGACTCTCACCGGGCGAGTGTCAGCTCCCTAAACCCCCTGTCCCGTGGCCCCCTTATCTGTGAAAAGGGTAATAAAAATCCTCCCGGAGGACTGAGGGTGCTCGCACTCTCTGTGCTCCCTTGGTGCTCACTGAATGGCTGTGTCTCTCCCTTTTCCTCATTTCCGGCCAGAGCAGAAGCCAACTTTTCTCGAAGATTGGGCATCCTGCAGTGACCCCCCACTCCTGGCGGATGTACCAAAGGACTGTGAGCCTCCCACCGCTCAGAGCACCGCCTGGGGGAGCAGGCCAGCTGGGGCTGGCTGTGCTGTTTCCAGAACCTTCCGAGGAAGCCTTGGCCCTGGCCATCCTGCAGCTGGTGGGTTGCATCCTGCCAGGACACGTCCCCTTTAGAGAAGGTACTGGAGGGGCGCTGTAGGCACACAGCGGCGCCCCTGCCCTGCCTCTGCACACATCATGGACCCTGCTCCCCCCTCCCCTCTTCCTCAGGGTGGCAGGTTCCTGAATCTTCCCTCAGCCTTGGGTGAGTTTTTTTTTCTCCTGAGGGTCTCCCTTTCTCATCAGCCCCTTGTCTTGAGCTCTGCCCAGGGCTAGAGTTACCTTGGGGGGGAAGCGTCTCTTTGTCCAGAAGCAACCCCACTTTGCAGATCTTTCATGAGAGATCGAAGCTGCCCCAGAGGCTTGCCCAGCCAATTCCATCACGCCCTCCACGCGAGTCCTTCGAGGGGCTGGACATCCATCTCTCTGTCGGTCCCTCCATCAGGGGGCCCTGCTGTGGGTCTACGAGGAAGAACAGGTCTCTGCCTTCAAGGAGCTGGGATCAATGGGCGTGGCCTCTTTGCCTTCTCCCTGCAGGACCCACCCAGAGCAGAACCCAGCTGTGCTAGTGTCCCTGGGACTGAGCCCTCAAGGGCTTCACCAGCACGCAGGTCACTCTGAACCCCCGTAGGCCTTTCATCCAAAGCCTGAGGACAGGGCAGGCACCACACTAGCTTGGTGTAGCTGCATCCTGTGTCCATTTTGCAGATGGAGGAACTAAGGCACCAGGAAGTTAAGCAGAGGTGCCTGAGGGCTCCGAAGCATTTCCAATGGACTGGAGAGATGATTGTGAGGCCACATTTGAAGGTAAAAATGGGATATGAGATTCTGGAACCAGCATGAGCCATCTAAAGAAAAACCGCATAGAAAACACTGGAAAGGAATAGGTCAACATGTCAACAGTGGTTTTATTAGGTGTTAAAATTATGAGTGGGTGTTTTCCTTGCCTTTCCTTCATTTTTCCAGACTAAACAAGAAGTTTTAAACATTTCTCCTACTTTTTTCCCATTTTCCGAGTTTTCCAAGCACTCTCCCCACTGTGACGTACATACCGTTCATTTCCTACCTCCGCTTTGTTTTAGCAGAGCAGACAGAGCACCAATGGTCCCATTTTAAGAGGCAGCGATTGTGGGGCGCCTGGGGGCCTCAGTCAGTTAAGCATCTGACTCTTGGTTTTGGCTCAGGTCATGATCTCATGGTTTGTGAGTTTGAGCTCTGCACTGGGCTCTGTGCTGACAGTGCAGAGCCTGCTTGGGATTCTCCCTCTCTCTCTCTGCCCCTCCTGTGAGTTCACTTTCTCTCTCTCTCTCAATAAATAAATAAATTCAAAACAAAAAACAGAGGCAGAGACTGAGGCTCAGCAAGGTTAACTGACTTGCCCAAGGTCACACAGAGGGGGAGCTGTGACACTCACAGGGGTCTTTTGACTCTTAGTTCATTGCCTTGTGTGATTTCTCAGCTGTCTGATCCTGAGGCACACAGCACCCAACGTCACTCAGTGTTCGTGCTGGATTCGGAGATTGTGTTTCTGAAAGGCGTGCAGACTTGTGGATCCAGGCTTTCGGAGCTGGAAGTGTATATAATTTAGATGCCCTTAATGAGGAAAAGAACAAAATAGGAATTCAAAATGGGGCATGAAAGTAACATTTATTTAGAGTTACAAAATTTTAAAAGCAGACAAGTATGACAAACAACACAAAATCCAGAAAAATAACATTTTTATTAATTACTTGCTTGACACACTTCTATAATACTTTTCCCCAGCATCTTTTAAAAAAATTTCTTAACGTTTATTTATTTTTGAGAGAGAGACACAAAATGTGAGTGGAGGAGAGTCAGGGAGAGGGAGACACAGAATCAGAAGCAGACCCCAAGCTCTGAATGGTCAGCACAGAGCCTGATGCGGGGCTTGAACCCACAAACTGTGATATCATGGCCTGAGCCTAAGTTGGCCACTTAACCCACTAAGCCACCCAGGTGCCCCTCCCCCAGCATTTTTAAGCCATGTGCTCCTTGAATGCCTCTACCTGACAGTGGTTTTGTATTTTCTGTAGAGACGATGATCAGTAACAGGCTTGCATGACGCATGTGACTTCACACAGTTATACTATTTATAGGACCACTACGACTTGCACCCTACAGGGCAGAAATCTGGACAATTTGGGGCGCCTGGGCAGGCTCAGTCGGTTAAGCGGCCAACTTTGGCTCAGGTCACGATCTCACAGTCCATGGGTTCAAGCCCCGCATCGGGCTCTGTGCTGACAGCTTGGAGCCCGGAGCCTGCTTCCGGTTCTGTGTCTCCCTCTTTCTCTGCCCCTCCCTGGCTGGTGCTCTGTCTCTCTTTCTCTCAAAAAATAAATATTTAAAAAAAAAGAAGAAAAGAAAGAAATATGGATAATTCAGTGATACTAGATTAAGGGCTTGCCTACTCCAGTGCGACCTCATCTAAACTTAGCTAGTTACATCTACGAAGACCCTATTTCCAAATAAGGTCATATTCTGAGGTTCTAGGAAGAGCATGAATTGGGGGGAGGAGGGGGCACTGAGATGCGGGGTCAACCTGACGGGGGAGGGATGCCCAGCAGGCTAGTAGAGCATGATTTCTGGTGTGTCTATGAGGGTGATTCTGGGAATGATAAGCATCTGAATTAACAGACCCAGTAAAGACGGTGCCCTCTCCCGCGAGAGTGGACAGCACCCAGTCCACTGAGGGTTTAAAGAGAAGCAAAGGCGGAGGAAGGGTGCATTCACTCTGTTTTTGCTGGCGCTGGGACGTCCTTCTTCTCCTGCCCACACGCTGGTGTGGCCAGTTCTCTCGGGCTTTCAGATGCGGACCGGGACGTAGACTATCAGTTCCCCGTTCTCGGGCCTTTGGCCATGGATTGAATTACGCCACCAGCTTTCCGGGGTCTCCAGCTTCCAGATGTCAGACTGTGAGAACTTCTCAGCCTCCAAAACTGTATGAGCTCATTCCCATAATAAATCTCCTCTTCTAGAATATCCGTATGGATCCTATATATCTTGACTGACACAGATACTATTCAATCCAGTACACAGGGTACTCCGGGGTGGAACGGGACAGTGGACTTAGCCCGCGGAGTTAAACCAGCTCACTTCTGCAGATCTTACTAGCACACTTGACCTTGTGAGCACGCTGCTGGCAGGTGCCTGGGCCTTGGCGGCACCTGTGCAGGGAGGCAGGGACTCCGAAGTGGGAGCTTTCTCAGGTACAGGAGAGGGATAACGAGGGCCCCGGGGGAGATGAGGCGCTGTCTCCAGGAGCTGGTGGGATTCGGGGTGGTGGGAGCCCAGGCGCTTGCTCACAGGACAGGAAGAGTGTGCAGGGCTGCACAAGGGGCTATCTGGTCCTCTCTGTGGGGCAATTACTCCTTATTACTCAGGAGGTTGTGGATCAGAGTCCCAGCGATGATGTGATAATGGGAGGCACAGGCCTGTGCCCCCCACTTTCCCTTCCCTGCCAGCCTATCCTCCCGGGATTTCGGAGAAACAAGCGCCCTTCACCTTGACTCTTCCCTAACACTCTTCACCTAATAACAAGAACAGCAATAAAAATGATAGCTCTTTACTGAGCTCCTCATTTAATAAACATATACTGAACCCCTGCTTGGTGCCAGGAACGCTTCTAGGTCCCTGAGATCCAGCAGAGAGAAAACGAAGAACCGACCTTGGGGCTAATTCTCCACAGAAGAGAACTGAAGAGTGAATAAGGCACACGTATGTCAGACGGTGGTCAGTGCAGTGGGAAAAAGGGAACTCGGAGGGAGAAGGGGGGGCAAGGAGCGTGTGGGGGCGTGGGCTTAAATACGCATGTTAGAGAAGGCCTCACTGAAAAAGGGCATTTATTTGCTCAAAGACCAAAGGCAGGAGGGAACTGAATGTTTCAGCCAAAGGGCCAAGCAGAGGCCGGTGAGTAAGAGATCCGTGGAGTTGTGACAGGGCTTGGCGACAGGCACCCTTGGAGTCACCATTGCAGGGGCTGAGCTGGAGGGTGACGTGACCTGACGCCTGTGTTACAGGTTCGATCTGGCCTGTCAGTTGGAAATGGTCCCAGGGAAGGAGTGCAGGGTGGCGGGGAGGCAGGCATGACTTCTAGACACACGTGGAAGGTGCGGCCCTCAGGGTATGCTGCCCAACCCGAGGGTGACCAGCTGGCGCTGTGCTGGATGCTTGCAGACATTCCTTTATGCGCCCGCCAGTCCCTGTTTGGCAGTAGTGAGGTGCTTGTCACGGGCCACATGGCCGGGCTTGGGTGCTGACCTCGGCCCGAGTCCAAAGCCAAGTGCGCCCCAGCAGACCCCACCCCCGGCTTCTGCATTTTAGACGGTATGAAATTAAAAAGACTTCCCATTAGATACATGCAGCACACGCACACGCCATACCACACACTTCCCACCACACGCAACGCATACGCCGCACACGCACCACACACAGAGCCACCGTGCATCACACACAACACACACATCCCTCAACACACACACTACACACACTCACCCTGCACACACCGCACACTGCACATTCCACACACGTCCACAAAGTGTGATTATCTTGCAGGTGAGCCCAGCCCTGGATCTCACGGCGCTCTGGATCAGCTTCCAGAGGCCGTGGCCTTTGGATCCAGATAAACGCTGCTTCTGGTCCTGGCTCGTCACTTCCTGCTCACTGACCTCAGGCTAGTGATCAAATCTTGCGGTTCCCGGTGGCCTCGTGGAATGGGCCCTTTCAGGGCGGCAGCGAGGACTGGCGACAACATGGGGAGGCTGCTCTCGGGCCAGCGCTGGGTGACAGCTGGCCTCCGTTTCCTCACTTGGGTCCCGAGGACACAGGGGCTGTTGCGGAAGTGCTCTGAGAACCTGGGCCTCACACCTGCCCTCAAACTGTCCAGGAGCTGCCTTCCTAGGACACAAAGGCTTGTTTTTGGGCCACAGAGGGCCCCTCTGGTCATGACCCTGTCACCTCAGCAGTGACCCAAGCCAGGGGCACCATCAGGCCCCGAGCCTGTAGCCTCCCTGGCTTGACAGCCCCTCAGAGTGGCCGAGGAGGGCAGGGCAACCCTGTGCCTCGGATGTGCCTGTGATTTCTTGTCCCCTGGAGATGACTCGTTCCTCTGGGAAAGGAGATTAATCAGAGATACACGTTTAACAGGCAAATCATTTCATGTACAAACATTCGAGCTGAAAAGCAGTTCTAAACGCCAGCTGGGGCATCCTCTCTACTCTGGGCCACGCAGCGTCTGTCTTAGCTAATCACACCGGCCCCAGGCTCTGGGCTCCAGAAATCTCTGCGGACGTTCAGGTGGGGTTTCCCAAGCATCTAGCAGGGCTGCCCCTGAGCAAACACCTTCCATTTATACAACAGTTCAATGGAAAATCACAGAGGATGGCTGGCGTGCACACACACACACACACACACACACACACACACACACACGATACACAATATGCTTTTCTCAAAAGACTGAATATGTGCTTATTTCCAGGCAGGTGCATATCCTCTGAGAGAAAGAACATTGGACTTAATGCAAGAATATCTGATTTCAGATCTTTTCTCTGCCGTGACATTGAACGTCCCTGACAAGGCAGCAGACTCCCAGAGCCTCGTGCATCCAGCGGGGATGGGAGGGCTGCGGTAAGCGTTGGACAGACAAGATCATGTACGTGAGGACCTGGCCCAGATCAGCAGTAAGTCAGTAATGGGAAGGTTTGTCCCTCCTTTGAGGTATGTACCCACTACCAATCTTTTGGGTTGGGAATATATTTTTGAAAGTGGTGATCTAAATGTGTACTTCATGCCTCTACGCGCGGAGGCGTCCAGGAAACATGTATCTGTCACCTGCTCCATGGATGGAGGTCAGAGGCACGCCCTGGGGCAGGGAGGCAGGAAAGGCACTGTCCTACATTTGGGGGACTTGAGGTCCTAGGAGGGGAGTAAGACGAGCAAAGTTCCTCCTGTCCCGCCCACCCCGCTCAATGGTACAATAGTCCCGAAATGCAAACCCCACCCCAGCACCCTGCTTTATACTCTGCGTGGCTCATGGTGAAGCCCTTGCGGACCTCAGGCCCTCGGTGGTCTGACCCCCCGGCCCCTCTAGAACACATCCTTCCTTGGGTCCACTTTGTCCCACACCCTCTGTGTTTTCAGACCTTGTTCCCTTTGTCTCTCCTGCCCCCCACTCTCCCGTCTGAGCACCCAGCCTGACCCCTCTTCCCCTGCTTGTCCCTGTCCCTTGGACCCATCACTGCTGTCCAGTGTTCATTACTGATGGCTGTCTTGCCCAGGGGGGCCCTCCAGGGCAGGGCTATACTTTGCTCAGCCTGATTCCTTGGGACAAAGTCCAGGGACAAGTGCAGGACGAGTGAGACATAGTTGAATTGAATATTTAAGAAACAGGCTTCTTACTTTAAATGTCCCTTAGTAGCAGCTTGGGAAAGAGAAACAATGCGGCAGAAACATGTGACCCTCCTACTTGGCCTAAGGCAGGAGGCAACTTAGGAGGCCAGGCTGCTTGCCGGGACCACAGAGCAATGGAGCCACGGAGCCACAGGGCCTTGGGGCCACGGGGCCGCAGATCCACAGAGCACATGGAGCACGTAGAGGCACAGGACCACAGGGCCACGGGGCCACGGGGCCATGGAGCCACAGAGCTACAGGGTGCATGGGGCTATGGGGCCACAGAGCAAATGGAGCCACTGGGCACATGGAGCTGCAGTCACAGGGAAGCGGCCACAAGGCTGCCCACAGCTCCTGCCTGCTGAGCCACAGGAACCTGCCCACCTCCTCTGCCGCCCCTTCCCCGTCTCCCGGCTTCCACTTCCAGGTTTGTTTTGTGCATCTTGCCCCGTGGGCCCTTCGTGGCCAGGCGTCTCGATCATTTCAGAAGGAAGGGGGAGATGGCTTCTAAAAGTGTTCACTGACATTCCCAGAGGCTGCAGGGGGCTTGTGCAGCAGTGTTCAGTGTTGTTGGAACCTTTCTTTGTTTGTTTAAAAAGATCTTTTTAATGTTTATTTATTTTTGAAGGAGAGAAAGACAGAGAGTGAGCAGGGGAGGGGCAGAGAGAGGGGGAGATAGAATCTGAAGCAGGCTCCAGGCTCTGAGCTGTCAGCACAGAGCCCAACACGGGGCTTAAACCCACAAACTGTGAGATCATGACCTGAGCTGACGTTGGACGCTTAAGTGACTGAGCTACCCGGGTGCCCCTGAACCTTCCTAGCGCATGACTCTGCTCACACCTGTCCACTGCCTGGACGCCTGTAATGCATAATTACAGCACCATCATCACGGGCAGCAGTGAAAGTGGTCACCCATTGGAATCTTTCTGTGTGTTAGGCACGGGGATGAGCCCCTTCCAGATATGATCTCTCGTCCTCACGTCCAGCCTGAGTGAGAGTTCTTATCCCCATTT
The DNA here is from genome assembly GCA_004023845.1 of Helogale parvula. Lineage (NCBI taxonomy): Eukaryota > Metazoa > Chordata > Mammalia > Carnivora > Herpestidae > Helogale > Helogale parvula. Next base: position 158,950 of record PJEM01003610.1, read on the forward strand.
TATTTTTTTTTAATGTTTTACTTATTTTTGACAGAGAGAGAGAGAGAGAGAGAGAGAGAGAGAGAGAGAGAGAGAGAGACAGCTTGAGCAGGGGAGGGGCAGAGAGAGATACACACACAGAATCCCAAGCCGGCTTCAGGCTCTGAGCTGTCAGCGCAGAGCCTGACGTGGGGCTTGAACTCATGAAACCTAGAGATCATGACCTGAGCCGAAACCAAGAAGGGGACACTTAACCCACTGAGCCACTCCGGCACCCCAATTCTTTTAATTAATGACATGGAAGATGGGCTTCTTGCATTCTGTGGGTCTACACCTGGAGGCGTGGAGAGGGAGGTGACCCGCCCCTGCTCGCAGCTCGCTGGTGACGGACCAGAGTTCCGTTCTGCCTTCTACGCCAGTGGCTTTTCCACAGCCTGCTCGTGCCTGTGATGGTATTTTGAAGCGAGGCCTTCAAGCCCTGAGTGAAGAGATGGCTTTTCTACCTACTGGTTGTGCGAGCTGGAGCATTTATTATTAATAATAAACGTAGGACGGCGAGTGAAATTTGAGTTTCAGGTAAACAACAAGAGGTTTTTTAGTACCAGTACGTCCCGGGCAACGTCTGCCAACTCTGGAGCTGTGGACTGCGTGGTTGGGTCTCCCCCCAGATGCATATGCTGACATCCTACCCCTCATGGTGACGGTCCTGGGAGGCGGGGCTTTTGGGACAGGTGGTGAAGGCAGAGCCCCTCACACGAGAGACCCGGCGCCCCCCTCGCCGCCCCTTCCACCGCGGGAGGCCCCAGCGCACAGTGACCGTCCACGAGCCGAGGCGTGGGTTCTCCGCAGACATCAGATCCGCTGGCCCCCTGATCTTGGACGTCCAGCCTCCAAAACTGTGAGAAATAAATGTTTATCAGCCAGCTGGTCTCTGGCATCTTGTTAGAGCGGCCAGAGCAGGCTAAGAGACGATCCTTCTAGTGAAAGAAGGTAAAAGGCAAATTGGAGCTGTTGTAAAGCGTGGCGGTGACAATGCATTAAGGAAGCTGCCACAAAATAGCATTCAGTGCAGGTTAAAAATGAAAATGCAAGAGGCGCCTGGAGGCTAAGTCGGTTGAGTGTCTGACTTTGGCTCAGGTCATGATCTCACGGTTTATGGGTTTGAGCCCCGCATTGGGCTCTGTGCTGACAGTTCAGAGCCTGGAGCCTGCTTTGGATTCTGTGTCTCCCTCTCTCTCTGTCCCTCCCTTGCTCATGTTTTGTCCCTCTCTGTCTCAAAAATGAATAAATGTTAAAAAAAAAATAGAAAAAAATGAAAGTGCAAGTTTCCATAGAAGGCTGTACAAAAGATCTCTGACCTGCTCCATGATTTTCAGACCCTTCATACCCAGGGGCTGGTAAACTTTTTCTTAAAAGTCCAGATGAGGAAATATTTTAGGCTTGGTGGCCCATACACAGTCTCTGTCCCAGCTACCCAGCTTTGCCGTGGTAGCTCAAAAGCAACCAGAGGCAATACGTAATAAATGGTTATGGCCGTGTTCTAATAAAACTTTATTAACACAAATAGGATGGGGTGAGATCTGGCCAGGGGCTTGCTGACTCCTGCCTTTCTGGTGGGAACTGGGTGCCTTAGGTCTCCAGCTTCTCCCTGTACGTGCTCATCACTCACTAACTGCCAAGCACCTATGTTTTGGTCTGGTTTGCTAGAAACCCTCACACACAGCTGTGGACACCACAGGCCTGGGTCTCACTCCACTGGGGAACTTGAAGCCCCTGTGCCTGCCCCACCGTCCCCAGAATCCATGAGCAAGGCCCCCTGTGACCCCAAAGCTGCCCTTTCCATTGCCACAGATGTGAAGTCGGCGCACCCCAGTCCCTGTGGGGGGCCACAATCACCCATGTCGCCATCCAGCCATTACCATGGCAACCTCTGTGGCAGCCACCCCCTCCTTCGGCTCAGTGCTGACAAATGAAGTCCCTGGGGAGGGACAACAACCAATTTCACCAATGTTTAGAGCAGTGATTTGGGGCCCAGGACACCGTGACAGGAGTCGAAAGAAATAACACAGAGCCAGCGATAGTCACAATAAAAGCAACATCAGAAGTACCTATGGTGGCCGTCAAGACTCCACACCCGCCATCTCCGTGTGTACACACGTCTTTAGCGTCTCCTCTGGCCGTTCATTCATTTGGCACCTGCTCCGTGTCAGGAGCTGTTCCAGGCCCTGGGGTGTCAACAATGAAGCAGATGGACACTGTCTTCAAGGAGCTAGTTCAGTCTATGGTTGTAAGTTGCCAAAGTAATAAAATAATGACGTGGCACCTGGGTGGCTCAGTCAGTGGGGCGTTCAACTCGTGATTTCTGCTCAGGTCACGGTCCCAGGGCCATGGGACTGAGCTGTGCGTTCTCTCTGCACTGAGTGTGGAGCCTGCTTTAGATTCTCTCTCTCTCTCTCTCTCTCTCTCTCTCTCTGCCCTACTCACACTCTTTCTCTTAAAAAATAGTTATAATTACAAATTATGTATAGTGAAGTCTAGTGAAGAAAACTCCCAGGGTGCAAAGCCGGAGATTAATGTGTGAGAGGGACAAACCCGCCTGGACAGCACGGTGAGGCAGGCCGCTCTCAAAGGACGTGACATTTAAGCCAAAGGGCTGGAGGCTCAGTCAGTCACCCCCGCCAGGAACAGGGCAAAGGCACGGCAGGCAGTGGGAACTGCGTGGTTGGTATTTGGAGGAGTAAGGAGGTGACGGGGTCAGAGGAGGGCACGGGGGTGAAGCCCTCAGGTCGGCTGAGCGCCTGGGTACGCGGGGAGAGAAACTGGGGTTTGTTGGCTCTTCTCCAGGGAGGACAGGGTGAGAAGGTGGCCGTGTGCAAGCCAGGAGGAGGGCCTCGCCAGCGCCCGGCCAGGTTGGCACCCTGATGTCAGACCTACGACTTCTGGAACTGGGAGAAGCGAATGTCTGGGTTTTGAGCGCCCCCCCATCTGTGGTTATTTTGTTACAGCAGCTGAGCTGATACAGTGTCTAGAGAAACGGAAACCCTTGCAGGTACTTCAGAGAGAGTTTAATAGAGGGAATTGGATGCAAAGATGTCAGACGGGTTTGAAGAACAAAAAGGAAAGGGCGGTGTTGGCAGAGGAAAGACAAGCATTGTTGCCCAGGCGCCAGTAAGGGGTTGGCATCTCTGGGCTGGTGAATGAGCTTTCCTCCTGTCCTCATACAGAGGAGGGCATCAGGCAGAACTTCTAGTTTTTATTTTTTAAGTTTATTTTTTTATTTTGAGAGAGCGAGCGAGCGAGAGAGAGAGAGAGTGGGAGGGGGCAGAGGCGGGGGTGGGGGGAGAAGGAGAATCCCGAGTAGGTAGGGAAGAGCCAGAGGCGAGGCTTGAACCCCCTAAACATGAGATCATGACCTGAGCCAAAATCAAGAGTCGGAAGCTCAACCAACTGAGCCACCTGGGCAGAACTTTAAAAATTGACAGTTTTTATTATTTACAGCCAAAAAAAGGGGGGGTGGGGCTTAAAAATTAAAAGAGTAGCAAAATGAATAAATGTGTAAATAAACAGTGCCTACCAATCATTAGAAAAAAAAAAGACGAACAACCAATAGGAAATCAGGTAAGGGCTATTAAGTGGATCTGAAACCTTCGAGAAGGTTCCAGCTCACTTATGATAAGAATCATCGAAAACAACCCTGCAGGGAACCCATGTCTCGTCTTCCGGATTGGTCAGGAGTACGGGATGAGGGCGCCCGGGAGGCGGACCACACACGGGCTTCTGCGCCTCTCCTCTCCCAAGAGCAGGAACTGGTCCTCCCCAGGGAGCAGCAGGCCCGCCCCCGTCATGCCTGGAGCTCTCGGCCTCTGTGACCCGTCACCCCCGCTCTGTGACTCTGTCCCCCCAGCTGTGCTCGCACCTGCAGGGGCGTCACTGTCCCCGCAGCCCGGCTCATCCGCGGGTGGGGACAGCTTCAGCGCCTCACATAAATCAGGGAATCTGATGCAGTCCTCACCTGTGACAGCCACTCTGGGTGATCATGGCCATCATCATCCACGACAGCCACACTCGAATCCCAGCCCCTACGTGCTGAGGTGCCCTCGCTCCTTGGCTCTCCTCGGTGACCATCTGGAACCTTCTCCTCCCTCCACACTTCTGGCCGCTCCTCCACCAGCCGTATTCCAGGAGCCGTCCGTGCTCCTTCTCGGGGACAGGGATGGGTGGGCACGTCCCCCCCTTCTCTCCTGCATCACCTTTCCCTCGAACGGGCTATTCTCAGCTGCATAGACACGTGCCGTCGTTTCGTGGATCTGCGCCCGAGAGCCCAGCTCAGCCCCTCCCCTGGACTGCGGGCTCCTTGCCCTTGTCCTTAACGGCTGCACTTGGGTATCTATGGGGCATCTCACCCTAACCGTCCGGAGCCACACCACTCATCAGTCCGTGCCATTTCCTCCCCAGGAGTCTCCTTGGCCCCTCCACCCGCGCCCCCTGCCTTCCCTTCCCTCTTAGGCCCGGGTCAGCCTCCTGTGCCTGGGCACAGAGAGGGTCTCCCAAGCCTCGGTCCTGCATTGGCCTCCCCTCTCTGGACCAGCCTTCTGCAGAGAGTTCAGGGCTGCTCTCTCCCCTCGGTGACTCACATGCTGCCTCCTCGGGGAGCTTTCCCGGCCACCTGTCCGGCGGAATGTCCGCAGAGCCCGGGGCCCAGCCGCGCCCCTGCTGGAGGCAGGCTCCACGGGGCGAGCGCCGTGCTCCGGAAGGCGCTCCAGGACTGTTAGCAGCAGCAGTAGCAGCATTCGTAATTTACCTGTGAGTCATTCCAGTGCCTCGTTCCCACAGAGGGCCCAGGCCCCGTCAGGGGAAGGACCCAGCCCTGCCTCCTGGCCTTTCCTCTTGGCTCCCTCCAGGGCTCAGGGTACTTTCTCATCCGCCCAGGAAGGCATGCGGCTAAGCTGAGGGCCAGGCTCTGAACCCGGCTCTGGAGCTCGAGTCCCAGCTCCCTCTCCTACCTGCTGTGTGGTCTTGGGGAAGCTGCTAACCCTCTCTGTGCTTGCTTCCTTGTCTATAACATGGGGCTCATGACATCACTCTCCTCATGGGACTTTATGAGGATTGGCGGAGTTCACGCCTGGACGTGTGTAGGGACAGTGCCCGCTACCGGAAAGATGGCCGTCTTCCCCGAATCACAGGGCTGAGACGAGCCGAGTGCTTACTGTGCTCTCAGTGCTCTACCGCCGTTACCTCCTCTGGGCTTTCATTGCCCTCGAGGTAGTTAGAGATCTCTCTTTGTGGTGCCATGGGGGAAACTGAGGCACGGGGCAGGCGGGTGAGCTCTCTAAGGGCCCACAGTGGGTCCTCAGCAAGGTTTGCCTTCTGTTATCGGTCTCCTCTGTACGGAGAGATCCTTCGTGCCGGGTTTCCTCTTCATGAACTGCAGCAAAGACAGGGAAATCTGCTTAAATTACTTTTTTTTAAAATGTTTATTTATTTTTGAGAGATAGAGGGTAAGGAAGGGCAGAGAGAGGAGGAGACACAGAATCTGAAGTAGGTTCCAGATTCTGAGGTGTCAGCACAGAGCCAGACACGGGGCTTGAACCCACACACTGAGAGATCATGACCTGAGCTGAAGTCAGGCTCTTAACCAACTGAGCCACCCAGGAGTCCCTTAAATTACTTTTTGTGCAGGACACCAGAGTGGGAGACCCAGAATGAGTCCTCTTGGACTCATGGGGAAGGACAACTAGAATTCTTACTCAAGCCTGCTCTGGAAGCCTCAGAGAATGTGGCATACCAAAGCTCTCTGGCCCAGGGTTCCAGGCAAACTGGGCCAGGACCTCAGCAACTCAGTTCTCCTGGTGGATCTGCTTGGTAGAGGGTGATCGGGTCTCACAGACTCATATAATTTGAAATCGACACCCAGTCTTCACCCTTTCCCACTTTGCAGATGGGACAAGCAGATGCCCAGAGAGGGAGGGTGATTTTCCCAAGGCCACACAGCAAGACAATGGAACCAAAGCCTCCTGACTCCCAGGTGGGCCGGCTTGTCTGCTCCTGGAAGGCATAGCCCTTGGAGCGCATTCAGTCTTGGGGTTCTCTATCTTGACTGCCCTTTGGAATCACCCACGGATACCCATGTGTGGGCTCCATCCGAGACAGATAAATCAGAATTCCTAGGGGTAAGACCTGGGCACTGATACTCTTTTAAACCTTCCTAAGTGACTCTAAAATGCACCGATATTTGAGAACCACTGCTCAAGCCCCAGAGACCGGAAATTTCTGGGCCGTTGTGACCCAGGCATTAAGACCAGAGTGGATCTCACGCCGTCTCTTCGGATCCATTCAGTGCACTTTCTAATCCAATATACGGCTACACCCCACCCCGGTCCCCCGACCTTATATCTGGTCCCCATCACAGCGGTGCTGAGCCTGGCAGAGAATACATCGTGCTCAGACACGTTGGAGTGGAATTCAGGTCAAATACCGAGCTGGTTTAGAATCTGGTGTCACCATAGCAGAATTCACTGATTTCCGGTCTTGGAGAGGCTCAGCCACCCCATCCCCCCCTCAGGCTGTCCCCTGCCCTCAGTACCAAGGTCTCTATAATCTCTTTATCACAACATGCGTGTCATACATATTGTTCCCATTGAACACAAGAGCTCAGTGCGCCCAGGGGACGGGGAGTGACCTGTCCAGGGACAACAGGCCAACAGTTTGAGCGTAGATCTGCATAAATACAAAGAGCGCGCTCTGTCTCCTTTTTACAACCCGGTTCAGCTCATCCCTGGAGAAGCTGGGACATTAGCCATGTCGTCGCTGGTCACCGAGTGCCACTCTTACCCCGGGCAGCTCTAGGCGAGTCCTCTGTGCGCCTCGTTCATCCGGGCCCGGAAGGCACTGACCCGGTTGGCTCCATGTGCCCACCAAATCTGAGATTTACGGCTGGTCAAAAGCCAGCTTTGGCTCCAAGAATCTGCCTCCTAATCTCTGCAAGAAGCTGTTACAGACGGAAGGATCTTAGGAATCTGTGTTCCCAAAGAGAAATAGTTTAATTAGAGTTGAAACTCAGTGAGGCTTGTGTTAAAGCGAAGCCTGTCATGTGAAGCCTGGGATTTCTTTTTTATTTCATTTTTTAAAATGCATTTATTTCCTTTCTATTTTTAGAGAGAGAGAGTATGCGTAGGGGAGAGGGGCAGAGGGAGGGAGAGAGAGAGAATCTCTGATAGGCTCCACGCATGACCCTGGGATCATGACCTGAGCTGAAATCAAGAGTCGGACACTCCAGCGACTGAGCCACCCAGGCGCCCCTCGTTCTCATTTTAAACGAGAGTTCATGCCGACTTGCCGTGGAGGGTTAGAAACCTTGCCTTGCTCTGGAGCCGAACTCCGCTTTCCTAACTGGAGAGGGAATAATTGTTAAAGCTCACAACTAATGTTCCTCTCAAAATTGCATGTTTTACAAGAGCCGCTCTTGGAAACATATAATTCTGATGTTGTGAAACCACTGCATCAAGGCAGAGTTTTGAAAACATGGAAAAGTTCACTCCGGGAACTGAGGCGGGGGATGTCTGTCTGGGTTGTGACAGTCTGGGGTATGGTCTGGATGTGATGGCGAAGGCGACACAGGCATTTGTGGGCTGGTTTCTCAAGGGTACGGGGAAGGCCGGTAATTTGGGGGTGGACATCAAAGAGAAGAAAGGGAATCGGGTCTGGAGCTCGGGCCACACACGTGCCGGCTGCTGAGTGGCTAGAGGCCAATCTTGTAAGCTCGCTGGGCCTCAGTTTCCCTGACTGTAAGAGGAGACGGTGGGGCCGCACGCCTCCCAGTGACCTGGGCTCGACTTCCCTTCTCTGGCCTCCCTTTTCCCAAAGGGCAGGTGAAGGTGCCGCACTCGGTGGCCCGGGGGAACACGTGGCCCTAGGATTCCATCATTTCTGAAAGGTCCTGAGCGTCGCTGAGTGATTCCCAATCCAAGAGGCATTGCTGGGCATTCCCTTCCGCCAGGGTGGTCTTCCCAACAGTCAGAATCTTCCCTCCAGCCCCTGCCTGTGGTTTGAGCCTGTCCAGGGGAAATAAAGAAGAATTTAGGGAAATCTTGTGTTCTCTCCTCAAGGTTAGTCAGAGCTTCACTATTATCAGTTGTTCCAAACCAACTGCTCTAGGGGGGAGAAAATCAGGGTGCAGAGCAGGGATGGGGTCACGGTCTTCCTCCTTTGTTTTGAAAAGAAATGAACCTTTGGGACTCCGTGGAGGGCCCAGAGTATGCCAAAACCAACCCTGGACGCTGGCGAGGGCGCGGCTGGCACAGTCATGCCAACCAGCTGGGGAACAGCCAGGGCTGCTGCAGAAGTTTCTAGCATTCTGTGCTCCCCGAACCCCCCCCCCCCCCCGCAGCCCTAGAGGCTCCTCTAAGTCCGGGACAAGGCAGCAGCTCCCACCGCAAGGTTCATGGCTGTGGTGACTTGACTTCTCCTGTCGCTAAGAGAGTTTCTCGCTGATTTGTTTCTTCTGGTTCTGGCTCCCAAGCTTTCTCCCAGGACCCCGTCTGGCTCACACTGCATCCACTCTTGAACCTCAATGACAGTATTTCTCTAGAGGACCCTGGGACCCCAGAAAACCAAGGCTTTTCTGTTTGGGCCCCAACTCCCTCTTGTGGTTCTGGCTCAGCACTGACCAGTCACCCCCGCCCTGACCGACCCAGTTGGGTGATGCTGGGATCTGCTTCTGGAAAAGCTTGCATGGGAGATGTTGCTCATGTGTGACCTTGCCCCTGTGAACACGGCTGCTGGGCAGGGGGTGGGCTGACCACCGGGTGATAGGGATTAGGGAGGGCATGGGTCATGTTGACCCCTGGGTGTTATGTGTAAGTGATGAAATAACTACATTTGACTCCTGGAGAGGTGCCCAGACAGCGTGGTCACTTAAGCGTCCGACTCTTGATCTTGGCTCAGGTCCTGGTTCGGTTCGCAGGTTCGAGCCCCATAACGGGCTGTGTGCTGACGGTATGGAGTCTGCTTGGGCTTCTCTCTCTCTCCTTCTCTCTGCCCTTCCCCCACTTGTTCTCCCTCTCTCTCTCAAAATAAATGAATACATTTAAAAAATAATTTTAAAAAATTCTACCCCTGGAAACAATATTATGCTATATGCCAACTAACCAGAATGTAAATAAAAATTTGAAGAAAAAGAAGTCATAAACAAGGCTGCCCCTTCGGTGCCGCCTGGAGCACCGGGGATCAGTCCTAGCCAACAGTGCCTGATGCGTGGACGGGACCCTTCTCTGCCACTCCAGACGGCTCCTTAACTCAACCCCCTGCCTCTTCAATGCGCTGCTCAGGGCCCTGGGTTCTGAGATCGGCTTCTGCTCTGTGTGGACTGGCGACTGTTCTGACCCCCGTCTTGTTTGGACACAGCCTTCTGTTGGGTACTTGGTACTTGGGTCTGTGTGTCTTCCTTATGCGGGTGTCCCCAGGGCTCCAGGCAGAAGTCTCCCTCCTGCTGCTTGGAGGTCCCCGGGGCCCTGGCTGGTGGGGGGGGGGCACATGGGCTGTGGCAGACAGCCTCCCGGACGCATGCTTGGAAGGTGCTCTCGGGAGTACCCCTTAGCCTCTGTTCATATTTTCTTGCCTGTAGGTCTTCGGAGCAGTGTCTTTGACCTCAGACCTTCCCAACCCGCTATAAGAACCATGTATTTCTAAAGGTAAACAGAGTCAGGGGCTTCTGGGTGGCTCAGTTGGTTAAGCATCTGGCTTCCGGCTTCCGCTCAGGTCATGATCTCACGGTTCGTGGGTTCGAGCTTCACATTGGGCTCTGTGCTGACAGCTCAGAGCCTGGAGCCTGCTTCGGATTCTGTGTCTCTTTCTCTCTCTCTGTCCCTCCCTCACTCATGCTCTGTCTCTCTCTGTCTTGAAAATAAATAAACTATATTTAAAAAAATAAAGGTAAACAGAGTCTGAACGCATAGAACACATACAAATGCTGGATAAAATTGCTGGAGAAAATGCAGGGCTAACCTGGCAGAAAAATGGAAAAATCGTTGGAGGCTGAAAAGCCAAGAAAACACAAATCCAGAGAGAAAGTGGCACTGAGGCTGGGCTTGCTGGGGCCCCCCCATGCGTCCTGGAGTGCTGGCTGTAACCGGGCCCATAGGTGGGTACTGGCAATAAAACCCAAGACCCACTCGAGGTTCAAGGTCAAAGAAGAGGCCCATCCCAGTGTAAAGCCAGATGACCCCCCCTTCCCAGCCCACTACCACCACCACCACCACCATCAAGGGACATGTTTAGGATTCTGCCTGTCTAGGGACACCTGGGTGGCTCAGTAAGTGAAGCATCTGACTTCAGTTCAGGTCATGATTTCACGGTCCATGAGCTCGAGTCCCTCGTCGGGCTCTGTGCTGACAGCTCAGAGCCTGGAGCCTGTTTCAGATTCTGTCTCCCTCTCTCTCTGCCCCTCTCCTGCTCACACTATCTCTGTCTCTGTCTCCCTCTCTCTCAAAATAAATAAACATTAAAAAGTAAAAAGGATTCCTGCCTGTCTATGCCTGGACTCCGGGTAAGGGTAAAAAGAACAAGTCTCTGCTGAGACTTTCTAGTTACAAGTCCAGAGCTCAGGTGGGTGTAGGGCCGATTCTGCCCCTTTGAGTCACCGTTTGGCTCTAGGCTTCTCAGGCCTCTCAGGTTGCATGAACTCGATGCCTGGCGGAGGCAAACGCACACCCCTCAAAGGCGGGCAGTGCTGTTTCTCCTCACAGACGAGGAGATGGCGGCCTAGCGGTAAAGGACATGCCCAGGCTCATCTGGCTGAGAAATGGTGGCGTCTGTTTTCAACAAAGACACCACGAGGCCCTCCTGCAGGCGGCCAGTGAGTGTGACACTGTCCGGGAAGCGATGGGGGTCTCCAGCCTGGGGCCAGGGAGAATACCACTGCTTTCACCCCAAATCTGGTATTCGCGCCGATACAGGAGGGATGTTTAGACCTCACGGGATGGCCGTGGGGACCAAAGGGCACTGAAGACTTGGCCTTGAGGTTGAAGGGGCAAGTTGGTATCAGACTGACTGGCCATGTGGAGGCCCTTGAGGGGCCTCGCTGGGCTCCGCTTGTTGGTTCCAGAAGCCAAGGGAAGGGATCACTTGGAGGGGCACCCTCCTGGAGGAGCCTCTGCGTCCCCACGAAATCCTGTCCTGTGGGTGCGGAGCACGCGTCCGGTCACTCTCCACTTGAGGAGCTCATTTATAATTGATGTCATTTCAACCCCCCCCCCCACGCACGCATGCACGCGTGCACACACTCCCTCGGTCTGGTAAATAGTGGACTCGGCACCCACTGCCTGTGCAGCACCTGCTATTTTTTAGCTGGAAGCTTCCAGCTAAAAAATAAAAAACAGAAAGGGCTCAAAATAGCTTAACAACAGCTACCACTTAAATGGCACTTAGAGGGGTGCCTGGGTGTCTCCGTCAGTTAAGCGTCAGACTCTTGATTTCGGCTCAGGTCGTGATCTCACGGTTCGTGGGATCGAGCCCCACATCGGGCTCTGCACTGACAGCGGGGAGCCCGGTTGGGATTCTCTCTCTCCCTCTCTCTTTCTGCCCTTCCCCAATTCTCATGCACAGGCTCTTTCTTTCTTTCTCTCAAAATAAATAAACGTTAAAAACATAAACAATGTTCCAGACCCTGTTGGAAATACTTTCAGTACATCAACCTATTTCATCCTAGCAACCATCTCAGTAAAATGGGCATAGGTGTGGTCTCTGTGCCCATTTTACAGCTAAGGGGACTGAGGGGGGGTAGTGAACGTGCCGAAAGGCCTACGTGGCGGAGTCTGGATTTGCCAGTCTAACTCCAGAGCCTTTGCTCTGGACTTTGGCTATAAATACGCGCTTAACCAGCAATTAGGATTCTCTCACTTAACAAGTTGTCCCAAGGTAGGGACATGCCAAGGGTAATTACTTCAGTAGCTCAATTTGTCGCCGAGGATTAGGGTTCTTTTCATCTTTATGCTCTGTCAGTTCTTAGCCCCTTGGCTTTGGTGTTCAGTATTATCCCTTGGGTTACAACATGGCTGCACAGCTCCAAGCATCACATCATCACCCAACAGCACCCAAAGGTCAGTAAAAGAAAAAGTTTCTTCCTTATGGATCTTTTTGAGATGAGGGGAACTTTCCCCAAATTCCAACCAGAGACTTCTCCTTGTGTCCCTTTAGCCAGAAAGAAGTTACACATTCGTTTATAACCTAAGAAGAAAGAGGTCATCCATTCATCTGGCTTAAACCAAGCAAGAGCCACCCCTGGGGGCCTGGGGAGGGGCGCTGCTTCTCCGGAAGCATAGCACTGCCTGGGAACCTAATAAAACTGGCTTCAGGTTCGTTGGCGGGGCGGGGCAGCCGGAAAGGGTGTGGGCCTGCCCCACCCCCATGATTTCTAGTTCTCCCCTGGTAACCTTACAGGATAGAGACTATTATGGTTCCCTAAGTGAGAAACTAAGACTCTGAGAGAACCCAGCTTCTTGGCCGAGGGCAGCCGCTGGTGACTAATAGGTCTGCACCCTCAGCACATCCTCAGACAAGCCTGGGCATTAAAGCCTCTCTTTTCCCATCATGGGCTGATTGCATCTGAAAGATTCATGGTCCTATCAGGGGACTTTTACTGTCCCTTTTGGGTGACTGCATCTCTGACAGCAGTTTACTGCTGGAGAAAGTCTCACACTGTGGCTCGGTCCCGGCAGGGCAAGGGAAGGTCCCTGGAAAAGCAGGGGGAGTGGAGGGCGGGGAGGGGAGGTGCAGAGGACAGCCAGCTCTCTGCCTCTGGCCCTGCGGTCAGGAAGGCAGCACCTCAGGGCAGGGTTTTCTCTTCTTCCTGTTGATCGGAGGTAGTTCTGCACAGGGGTTCTGGGTCCCCATCCCCGATGTCTCTGCAGAGAGGTGGGACCCACCACCCGGGCTCCTCCTGCTTCTGTTTCTACCGTTGTTAGGAATGCCAGCGCCTTCGATTTTCTGAGGCCCCAGAAGGGCTCGGCCCCCTCATTGACCTGGATGCCCCTTCCTCCTGAGAGCGGTGGCCTGCTCCCCCACCAGGCTCAGGGAGGTGGTGACTTGGGGCTCCAAGTCAGGCTTCTCACTCCCTCTCCCTTCCCTGGGCTCAGAGCCATGGCCCCAGCCATAGGTGGGCCATGTGGATGCCATCCGGGACCACTCCCAAGGCGCGGCGCACAGCCATGGGGTCAGCTGTGGGGTCACGCGCCATTGAGAAAGTCCTGGGCCCCACTGCCCAGGCGCTCACGTGGTGGCAGGTCAGGGGCAATGTGCATCCTTCCTGGAAACAGGCGAGGACACACACCTTGATTTTCCTCTTCGCTTCTTGTGTACTTTCCCCTGGGGCTCGTCCATCCATCCATTCCTTCCTCCGTCCATTAAAGCGGACGGAGCCCTGCTGTGGGGCGGGGACAGGAATACAATGACAATTCACATGTGGTCACCAGCCACCCCAAGACACCCCCAAACCAAGGACTGTTTTAGGTTCTAACTCCCCCATGGGCATTTATTTGGGTTTGAGCTGGGGTCTCTGTAAAATGAATACACAGATGTGGGAAGTGTAATGGCGGTCTCCCTGGCCTCCCGCCAAAGTGAAGCCGGGGCACTGTTTTAAAGAAGGGACACTGCTTTTCCAGCGATTCTCCGTCTCTCCGGGGTCAGTCAGTTCACCCCTGTACCTGTGGGCCTTGTTCCCCTGCTTCTGAGCTCTAGGCCTCAGGAGAGGTTAGTGATCGTGGCCCGGACGGGGACCTCTGGGAAGTCACTAGTGAGCACCTATAGAGACCGCAGGGCCATCTGCCCAGTGACGCAGGAATCAGGGCCATGGCAGTGGTGGCCAGTGCTGCTGGCCCTGGGCTTCCTTTCCAGCTGGGCGGGCTGAGTGGGGGTAGCCACAGGGGCCTGGGTTAGATGGGGGCTGCATGGAAACCTTAAATGTTCTACAGGATTTGCTCCCTCGCGGAGAGACCCTCCAGCATTGGGAGAGGAACCGAAGCGGGTCGGGACGGGCTCAGGGCCCCACAGGAGATGCTTGACTTCCGTCTGGTGGCACCTGGCGGCGGGTGACGTGTTTGCCACCACGCTCTCAGCCCCACTGAGAACGCATGTTTCGGAGCTTTCTCTGTACTTAGGATTATTTTAAACACGTTTGTATGAGCTTTTGTGTTTAATAAAATATATCCTTTTAAAGGCATTACTAAATTTATAATGGCTGTTCATCCTTGCCCATGGTCTCAGTTGAGGGATCCTAAAGGCAAAGCTACCATCAGGCCGGGCTTTGTTGTAAAACAGTGTTAGCAGAGGCAGTGAAAAAGGCCATACTCCAGATGTGGGGAGCCTGGTTTACTGGAGGGTGACGCCCTTTGTGGCGCCCTGGCCACGCAGGCTGGGAGCCCCTCCTCCACAGCAGCCTGCAGGCAGTCCGCTCTGGCTGTTGGAAAGCCTGAGGTCACTGACTCCGCCTCCTGTCACTATACCTGAGGGTCCCACCTCCTTCCTCCATCCTGCTGTGATCTTTGGGGTTGCTCCCTCGGCCCCACCCAGGGACCCAGCTCCAAAGTAAAACCATTGGCTGGTGTCCACCCTGAACTTCTACTCACCTAGGAGTTTTCTGTCTCTACTTTGAAGCAGGAGAAGAAAGGACCCCAGAGGGAGCCACCAGATAACCTCCCGGAATCCAGAAACACCACCCTCTCCAGCCTCCCCGCCCGCTTTTTGTGTCCTCCTGCCCTGGGGGAAGACGGTGGTGCGGTAGAAAGACAGTGGATCTTAGACTCACCACACATTGGGCTTCACTTCCTTTCCCGCCTGTCACTAGCTTTGAGACTTCGGGCAAATTCCTTTACTTCTCACCTTGTTTCATCTGAAATTAAATTGATAATTCCAGCTCACTGGGTTTTTAATGGGATTAGGTGTACGGTACTTAGTAAGTGCTTTGTAAATATTAGATAAACCTGGATCCTGTTCAAAGTTTATAATATTGACCTTTGGGAGAACGTACACTAAGAAGCGCACTTGGCAGATGTGGATTCATATTTTCGCTGGCCAGAGCACGGAAGAAAGTGATCACAGTCACCGTGACCACGGCAAATTGTCTTCGCCTGAAGTCCCAGCATCCTTCAAGGACAGCTGTCCTCAGTGACTTTCCGGAAGTCCTTACAGATGTCTGCGTGTGCCTGGATGTACTGGGGCGTGGACATGGATGGTGCCTGGGCTTTCCTGGGTGCCCCGGGCTACTGGGAGTGGGGTAGTGAGAAGTCAGAAGCGGATGTACTTTCTATTGATCTATACCAAGTACCCCAAATCATAAGAATTTAAAACAACAAACATGTTTTCTCTCTCACAGTTTCTGTTAGAAAGAATCCTCTCAATCACAGGAGGCTCCCAGAGACGCAGAGCACAGGGAAGGGAGGTTTTAATCAATGTTCTTTGCGAGAGCAGGTGTCTGACAGGCACACTGGGGGCGGTTACAGCAGACAATTTATCTCCTAGCTTGCAAGCCCCGCCCCTGGGTCCTCATTGGCTGAGGACTAGAGGTTACAGCCGGACCCGGATGTCGCCTATGCTCGTGTAGGGCAAAAAAACCAGTGGTCTGATTGGAACAAATATACCTTCCCTGAGGCAACAAGAGAATTGCAGTTCCTCTTCCCTTTGTTCGTTGGCGCATGCTCATTGCAAAGCCCGATGGAACCGGAAAAGGGAAGAACCGGCAAGTGAAGTGTCTAAAGGTTTGGGACTCCATTGTGGGGGGTGGGGTTCGTACATATTTCCAATAGATTGTAAACCTGTTACAATCTATTAACTAGAGAGCACAGCCTTTACTTGGTATTTCTGAGAACGAATCGTCTCCCTAATTTGTCACAGTTGCTGAGGGTCTAGAGTCCAGGAGAGGCTTAGCTGGATGGCCCTGGCTCAGGGTCTCTGGTGAGGTGACAGGCAAGCTGTTGGCCAGATCGGCATCCTCCAGGCCTCGAAAGGGCTGGAGGAGGAATCACTGCCAGAGACCTCACTCGCATGGCTATTGGCTGGAATCCTCAGTTCCTCACTGACTGGTGGCTGGGGCTCTCCAGGGCACCCTGTGGGCACCCATGGACTCCACATGGGTCTCTCCAAGGCAACAGGCTCCCTCAGAATGAGTAATCTGAGAGACAGAGACAGACAGAGACAAGGGAGACCGAGTGCTATGAAAATGGAAGGTGCAGTGTCTTTGGTCATGTTAAACCTAATCTCAGAAGTGGCGGATTCCCTCTTCTGCTGTATTCGCTGAGCCTGGTCCGCTCTTGAGGAGAGGAGAGTTACATTAGGAGCAAAGTCATGGGTGCCATCTTGGAGTCTGGTGCCTATGGCTGCTGAGCACGGAAGAGGACTGTGGCTGCCTCCATTTTGACCTCAAACTTGCTGGTTGGGTTCTTCTTTCCAGCTTGGCTCTTGGCTCAGGCGGAAGACTCTGCAGGTAGAGCATTCCCTGATGGGAACAGAAACTATCCTGTAGCAACAAGGACTGCCCTGAGCCAGCAAGCCCCCAGCTGTGATGGACTCCAAGATGATGACGGACTTAACCTCTATGGCCTCCCCGCACGGACCCGCCCACCTTTGCCCCACGTTTTCCTGATATAAACCTGAACGTGTTTTTGGCATTTGGGAGACGGTCCTTGAGACCATAGTCTGCTGTCTTCCTGCCATTGGCCTCGCCAAGGGTGCAAGGTATTCATGTATCCCTTGTATGACTGCATGCTGACTAGAAGCATGGCATCCAAGCTGAGGGACTGAGCGTTCTCTTTTGTTTGTTTAAGTGTATTTATTTATTTTGAGAGAGAGAAGGAGAGCCAGTGGGGGAGGGGCAGAGAGCGAGGGAGAGAGAGAATTTCAAGCAAGCTCTATACGGTCACTGCAGAGCCTTACACAGGGCTTGAACTCACGAACCATGAGATCATCATCAGAACACGGAAGTCAAGTGTTGGATGCTTAACCCACTGAGCCATCCAGACTCCCTAGGAGCTGGGTCTCCTTAAGTGACATTTCTCGCAGCCTGTGGCAGCCTGGGAAGCTGGCCTCCACTCTGGTCTATCCAAGGATGTGGGGGAGCCATCTGCTCCCGGACCGGCGAGCCTTTCCCCTACGCGGTGCCAAACAAATCCCGGCCGCTGCCCCTCGGTGTCTTTGTGGACTCAGTTACCCAATGGACCCATTCTCGTGCCCTCTCCCCGTCCCCGTCCCCACCTTGCCCGGGGATTCCAGAAGCCTGAACGCTCACTGTGGGACCCGTGGGGCAACCCTCCTGTCAGGCCATCAGGACCAGGCTAAATCATTTGCGGGCCCAGTAAATTCTTGTTTTTAAGAATTCTCATTATTAAGCATTTCAAGGTGGCCACAGCAGAAATGAATGCAAGTGCAAGACTCTTGGAAGCGTGGGGCCCAATGTGACTGTCCCTGGTGTGCAGGGCACATGGGGCAGCCCGGTCCCAGTCCAATGTATTATAATGGACCTGTGTCTCTGCTCCAGGGTCTGAGTGTTTGTCTCGTGATGTCCCGTGACATCTGCCATCAGCCAAGGCTGCTGATGCCTCCGTCCCTTGTGAAGATGCTACAGGGGGTCAGAGTGTCCACAGGGACACCTCCTCTCACCCCCTGCCCTCCCTGCGGCACGGGCCACACGGCCAGGCTACTTCACGTCGTAGGGTCTCAAACTCTTAGGAAGCCACTTGTTGATTCTTACTTAGTTTTAAATATAGCCCCTCACTCTATGACTCAGACAAAAATCCCAATTTCAGACATAAATCCCAGCAGCAGGCTTAAGGAGAATCTAATTTCCTACCTAATTTAAATTCTCTCTTCCTTTGAGTTCCTTTCCAATAGATTCCTTGGGTTTTTTGATGGTGTGTGTGTGTGTGTGTGTGTGTGTGTGGTGTGTGTGTGCACACGTTCACAGATAAACTGCAAGGGCCCTTCCTTCCAGAGCCTTTTGGCCTAAATTAGGGTAAAGACAACTTATGTAGAAAATGAAAGTCCTCGTCCCCAAGATTTTCCATAAAAAGTAGAGGTGACAGGGGAGAACATCTGAGTTGCAATCTTCATGCACCAGCCAAGTGTAGGGCCTTACCGCTCACCCCACGAAGACTTGTTGCGCACCAACTTGGGCCACGTGCTGTATTTGAAGCTGGGGGTTGAGCGGGGACGCAGGTGGCCGTGGCCCCGCCCCCAAACAGAAGCTCCCCCGTCTGAGGAGTAAGAGACGCAAGTGGATCAGGGCCGTGGGCCTTGGATGAGAAGAAATGACTGACTGGGTCTTCCCTCCTCTCCAACCGAAATTTGGCGTTTCTTTCCATCATAAATGCAGGCAACAAACCGCAGCACGTCACAGTACGTGACTTGCGCCTCTGTCTCCAGTGTGGGTCACAGATGTGACCGTATCACACGATGGTTGTCGCATCTCAGAATCTCATGTGCGTTCCTCGTTACACAATCGAACACAAGCTGACACCAATGTCACTGCTGCTGCGGGTCCTGTTGTCTGACGACACACTCGGAGAGGTGGTCCGTGCTGTGACGCACGTTTTCCCATCCTGCCGCCGTCTTGCACTATTGCTGGTGTCCTTTGTAATCCTATGTATGGTATTGTATTCATTCAAAAGTGTCATTGGCAGGTCACCAGACAGCCTGAGGGGTTCGTGGCAGAGAAGGACCAAGTTCCGGGATGAGAAGCCGTGCCTCGTGCCCCCGCGGGTTACACCTGCACGGGCGGAAGCCACCTTACCTCTCCGCCATCAGCACGGACCAGGACGGCCTGCGCTCTCAGCCCCTGACTCTGGTAAATGGCTTTTGTTGTTGTTTTCCTTTTCTTTCGTGGTGCTGGGCCGGGCAGGTGGCTCAGCCCCTTGATGGGTCTGGTGTCCTTCCTGGGCTCAATGGGCTGGACTCTCTGTTCTTGGAGAAATGGGTACAGGCAGTTCCCTGAATATGTGTCAGGGTCTAATTTTACTGGGGGAAAAAACCCTGTGAAACATTTTATGTAAAAATGAAAGCACAGACGGAGGACTTATTTCCTGTGGCCACCTCCACCTGCTTTGGCTCAAGGTCAGACAGGTCAGAGCCATTTGACACCTACATCCTGAGGGAAGGAGGGGACATTGACATGCATTTCCCCGTTTAATCCTCCTGGCAAGTCTGGGAAGTGGTTTTTATCCCCCTTTAACAGATGAGGAAACTGAGGTTCATGGCCGTTAAGGGACTTACTCCGGGTTATCCTGTTTGCAAGTGACAGAGCTAGGATTTGACCCCAAAGCAACATTGTTCTCGCTGCCTCTGTGCCATGTGATGCTGGGGGTGTTCACCACTGAGGTGAACTTGGGCATGACTCACTGGTGTCTGGGAATCAGACAAGACAGCATAGAGCAAGGGTGACCAATTATTGTCACCGACAAAAGGAGCCTCAGAAATTCAAAGCAAGTAACTGCTTTCATCTAGAGTGGCCCAGGGAGTCTTGAGCTGGGTCGGGGCAGATCCACACTCAGGGAGGTAGGAGGGAGGATGTGGGGCTGAGCACAGGGGTGGGGGCAGCGAGGAGGCTGGGGAAGACAGGTCAGGGAGGTGAAGGGGACCAGCGAGAGAAGGCCAGTGCCTGGGAGGGAAGGGTGCAAGCCCCGCCATAGGGCTGCACAGTTTCCCCTTATTCCAGTAGGTTCCTGGGGAGCCCTGAAAGCTTCTTGGGGGGAGGGAGGTGCCACAATAACATCTCACTTTAAGTGACCACCTCTGCTCAGATGGGAAATGCTGGGGTCCTGCGGTCACGGGGTGG
>PJEM01003611.1:0-67500 GCA_004023845.1 Helogale parvula
TATGGCCATTTGTAGGAAAGTGGATGGACCTTGAGGGTGTCATGCTAAGCGAAATAAGTCAGGCAGAGAAGGATAGATACCATATGTTTGCATTCATAGGTCTAACAGGAGAGACCTGGCAGGGGACCATGGGGAGAGGAAGGGGGAAAGAGAGCGGGGGAGAGTGAGGGACACAGATCAAGGGAGACTACTGAATACTGGAGACAAACCATGGACTGAAGGGGGAGGGAGGAGAGGGGGTGGTGGTCATGGTGGGGGGGCATTTGTGGGGAGAAACACTGGGTGTTATATGGAAACTAATTTGACAATAAACTATTACAAAAAAAAAGAAAACCGCAGTCTGTACCTCCCCTTCTCCTTACTCCCATTTACTTTTACTTTTCTCCAAAGTATTTTCTTATCACGTTCCAATATCCTACAGCGTATTTATCATGTTTACTGTTATCCCACCCACCATCCATACCACTAGGATGGAATCTCCTCTAGGGCAAGGGACTTGTGTCTCCCATGTTTCCTAATGTGTTCCACTCATACCAGTGGCACAAAGTAGACCCTCAATAAATATCTGTTGAGTGAATGTTAAGCTAATCAGAGTAGACTGATGCCATGAGACAAATTCCAATTCAGGGTGGCCAAGCTGGAAGCAGAAAAGAAAAGCAAAACCACAAATCAGATTCTGAAATTCAGATCCATACAGCAATTACTCGCCAGGCCCAAATGCAGCCAAACAAATGCATGGACTTGCTTGCTCCTTTTTCTCTGGGAGAGGATGATACCCTTGTTTGAGAGAGTGGAATCCTGAAAATCTCACTAGGAATATGGAGGAAAGCATTGAGAATTCCTGGAACCCTGACCCTGGCCTGTAAATAGCCTCTTTTCATGCATACCTTTGTTGAAAGAGGGCTGCCATTCCAAGACTAAAAATGGAATGCAGTTGGGGAGCATGGGCAACATTCTTCAGGAGATTAGAGAAGATAGGTTCATTGCAAACTCCTTTCTAGCTCTTTGTTTTGGGTCTATGCCTGGAGGCTAAGGCCATTAAGCAGAAAACAATTGGGGATGCTAAGAAATGGAAGAGCAGCGGTCTGGGGTCCAGGCCTGATTTTTCAGCTCAGTAGGAATGGAGGTGGACAAGGCAAGACTCAGCAATGTTACGGACATTCCTTTATCCATAAACAAATATTTATTGAGTTCCTTTTATGTATCAGACACATTCTTGGCCTTGAGGAAACAGTGGTGATTAATATAAGGTCTCTGTTTTCATGGAGCTTATGTTCTGGGTGGGGAAACAAGAAAATAATCAAGAGAAAAATGACTAAGATAATTTCAGATCATGGTACGTGATAGGCACTAAAAATAAAAATGGAAATGTGATGGGAACTGGGCTGCTTTAGACAGGGTGGTTAGTAAAGACCTCTCAGAGAAGGCAAGATTTAAAACAAATTTTTTTTAATGTTTTATTTTATATTTGAGAGGGAGAGAGGGTAGCAGAGGGGCAGAGATGGAGACAGAATCTGAAGCAGGCTCCAGGCTCTGAGCTGTCAGCACAGACCTCGACCCAGGGCTTGAACTCACAGTGAGTTCATGACCTGAGCCACAGTTGGACCCTTAACCCACTGAGCCACCCAGTCAACCGAGAAGGTAAGATTTTATCTGAAAGCTGGATGATGAAAAGGACTCAACAGCAAGCACTGAGGCCCTGGGTTGGAAAGGATGACCAGAGGAAGCCTATGTGACTCAAGAGTAGTGAGAATGAGTAGAAAAGGAATAGAAGATGAAGTTGAAAAGATCTGGATGAGGTCAGACCATGCAATGAACAGACACCAACAGTTATAAAGGAGTGAATATTATATTCTGACTTTAATTTTATGAATAGTCCTATAAATTGTAGAGATAATTTAAAAATTAGCTCAGTAGTCCAGGTGAAAGATTATCCCAGCTTAAGCAAGTGCAGTGATGACTGTGATTGAAATAAAAGACATGAATGGATTCAAGAGATATTAGGTACGCTAGAGTATAAAGAACAAAATGCACAGGACGATTAACCAAAGTCATTTCTACTTGACAGAGAAAAGAGGTGGACAATTGTGTACTGTTGGTCACACAGCAGCATTCATATACTTCTCAACCCAAAGATAGTCTTTCTGTAGCATCTAAAAATAAGAAGCATATGAACTTAAATTATACTTAGCAATCACTATTTCAGTATTTTATCTGGAAATGATCTAGATGTCTAATGAAGATCCACGAAGTAACTCAATTTACTGTTCAAGGATTTAATTTCCCAAAGATCTTAAAAACTAACTTCAAATAAAGTTTGTTAGGATAATTATTCTATTTAGTTAAACACAAATTTATGCTTTTTGTAATCATAAACATTAAGTAAAAGTAATGCTAGCTTATTGGATCAGTAAACCAATTAAGTTTAAGAACATATCTAAGTAGAATAAGAATGTACACTACTATTTCACTTAACGTCTATAACACAGAGAAAGAAAGCTATTTTTATTGAACCAAAATTATTATTAAAAAACTTTTTTTAAACATTTATCCGTTTTTTGAGAGACAGAGAGATGCAGTGTGAGTAGGGGAAGGACAGAAAGAGGGAGACACAGAATCCGAAGCAGGCACGAGGCTCTGAGCTGTCAGCACAGAGCCTGACGCGGGTCTCGAACTGACAAACCGTGAGATCAAGACCTGATCCGAAGTCGGCCACTTAACCAACTGAGCCACCCAGGGGCCCCTAAACCAAAATTATTATTATTTTTTTATTAAACCAAAATTATTAAGCTAGTTTTGTTTGTCAGAGACATCAAAATTATGTTAACTTTAATTCTTAACATGATGTAGTTTCTATAAAAATGCCCCTTTTTTTTCACATATAAAGTATTAGAAGCTCAGGAAGCCTGGCTCAGTCAGTATAGCATTTGACTCTTGACGAGTCCCATGTTGGGTGTAGAGATTGCTTAAAAATAAAATCTTTAAAAAAATAAAAAAGTATTAATTTCTGGCAATTTTAAGAATGCTTAATTTATATAAGTGCTTATTTATTTCCAAGCCATCAAAATAGCTATCCTCTGACAGATTTTATAATCTAATTGGATAATCTCAACTGAAGGTAGAAAAATATTACAGATTCACACAATGAGAGGTGAAGAGTTTCCTGAATTACAGACATATAAACATACATACACACTGATAGAGGCTTAAACTTTCAACTGTGGGTCAAGCATAACTATGAAGTGGGTCACAAAGCTACAAAGTGGTGGAGTCAGGACTCCCAAAGGAATAATTGGTCAAATGAACCCCTTGAAGTAGTTCTGCATTATAGTAATGGAGAAAAACAGTGCAGTGACAATAAAGGTTTCCCCTTAGGAAAGGACAATGAAGGAAACTTCCAGAACAGCTTCAGACATGGGTCAACAGTCAAGCCCATGCCCGGTCCTGCTGGACAGGGATCCTGAGGTGAGAGGTATTATCTACAATCTCAAAAGTATTAGGTCAAGTATTTGTTCCTTTATAAGAGATTGGGTTTGAGCTTCCTGGTCAAATAATTAAATTGCCACAAATTCTGTCCTCTGAGAGACCACACTTTGTCCCATTCTCTTCAGACCATACTTGGTGACCTGCTACCTATACATATTAGTATTTTGGATGGTTGTGCCCAGCCAGTGGCTGCAAAACTGCATAAACAATACCTCCTTTTTCCAAGAACCACTTTTGACCAACTATTCTCAAGGCAAGTCAAACTTTAGGCTGACTTCTTAGGCTAAATCTCTACAAGATCTCCATGTTTCTTCCTCAAGAGAAAACATCCTTTTGGCATGGTTCTCATGCTGCAGCATTGTGAAGATGTCTTGGGCTTCAGTGTTTTGATGAATCTTCTTCCTGTTTCTGGTGCTGGGCCTGGGACCATTTGCGCCTCATGCTATCTCCCCTCCTGGGAATCTCAGTGACTGCACAGCTGAGTAAGTCCTGCTCCTGATAAATGCATCAGTCTCTTCTCTCAAGCATCATCTAAGTATTCATTGTCCTTGGTAGAAGCTTCTAGATTTGAATTGTTTTGCACCATTCAGGGCTCTTAGAGACAAGGTGGGTATACTGCTGGGATTCTCTGGGCTGATTATTGTTTCCTGTTTGTTCTCATCATTTGAATATGGGCAATTAGTTATTTAGTGAGCTTCCAGATCACTGTCCTACTTCTTACATGTACATACATTATAGTGCCAACAGCACCAAATATATGAAGCTCTAACAGGATTCTATCACTATGTACGTATGTATGTATGTATGTTTATTTATTTTGAGAAAGAGAGAGCACAGAGGAGGGGCAAAAAGAGAGAATCCCTCGCAGGTTCTGTGCTGTCAGCACACAGCCCCGTGTAGGGCTCCGTCCCACTAACCAGGAGATCATAACCTGATCCGAGATCAAGAGTCAAACACTTAACTGACTGAGCCACCCAGGCACCTATCACAATTTAAAATTTCAGTGACCACTCTGGGGAATTGGTATGTAGATAAAATTATTTACACACCTAGTGCCCTAGAATCAAAGGATTCAAAAAGTCCAAATGATTTGATGGTCAACTTTCTTTGATTATTGTAAAAAGGTCTGAAAAGCGGAAAAATTAAATTGCTTCCCTTAAAAGGCTGTTAGAAGAAGGCTAATAAAAATCCAGAGTACCTAAAAGTCTAGAGCCTAAAAATCCAACTCTTCTGACCAACTCCAGATGGGCCTCTGTTCTGATCTCCTTCCTGTACTGTTACCCCCTTCTCTTTGCTCTGCCTTCCATATCTTCCTTCTGTAGCATCCCTGGACCCCTTCTCTTCCCTTCACTGCTCTTTTCTAAACACATTCATCTCACTGACAATATCTCCTCATTCTGGTTTATAATAATGTGGGAATGAAAATCATACCCCTATATCAATAAACTTACAAACTTAAACCTTGGCCAAAGTCAAATTTATATTAAATCTAGTTAAATACTGAACTAACTTTCACACACAAACACAAAAATTAAAATTCACCAAACATTGTAGGATTATTCAAAAAATTTATAGTCTGGTTAAACCATATAGTTTTGTAACCCAGGGATGAAAAATTTGGATAGAAAATGCAGGTTGGACTTATCACCAAATTATGTTAAATACTGTACACATCAAAATTTAAGCAAAGATGGATATTTAAAAGTATAACAATAAGATAAAATATCTTAGTACCTTTCCATGAAGTCTTTCCTGTAAAAGGAAAAAATTTGTCAAAAGTCAAGTCTATAAACAGAAAAAAAATCCCTCCTAATTTCAGAGACCACTTCACCACCACTTTCCAGGAACACTGTAGTCCCGATAAGGTTAATGATATCATAGCTGCCTTGCATAATTTCTTTGTTAATAGCAAAAGCTAAGGAGGCAAATTTAGTTAAAAAAAAAATAGAAGATAGGGGGTGCCTGGCTGGCTTAGTTGGTAGGGCATATGACTATCTCAGGGTTGTGAGTGGCCCCACATTGGGAGTAGAATTTACTTTAAAAAGAAGAAGAAAAAGACAGTATCATCCCTCTCTAAATGACAGATCTTTTAGATCCCTATGAAGATACTTTGACTTGAGAATAAACTATATGTATATATACCAAATTAATAGCTCTTTAGAGTAAGTAGCTAGATAGAATTAGAACAAGGGCACCTCTATGTTTGGTCCAGACAAAGATATTGCAAGGAAAGTGGTCAGTAGAACAACTGCTCTGCTTTAGCTTGGAAGATAGGGTCTAAGGACAAAAGACAGAGTTAGACCGACAAAATGACATCTCTCTATTGAAGCAGCAGCTCTGGTCTGACCACAATTGCTCTTGGTTTGTTTTTTTTTTTCATGTTTATATATTTATTTATTTTGAGAGAGAGTGCACATAAGCTGGAGAAGGGTAGAGAGAAAGGGAGCAAGAGAAAATCCCAAGCAGGCTCTGCACTTACATTCGTTCGAACTCATGAACCCCGATAGTTTTTGCTAAAGTGGGTCCTTCAATCATAAAAACATCAAGGGCCATTTAAGCCACAACAGTGGTCCAGTGCGAGAAATCTCTGTGGGGGCTTTCTTTGTGTCGTATGGGCTCAGACAAGTGTTTTAGGCATTCCTAGCCAATCACATCAATATCAATAGGCTAAGATTGACAGAGAGCATTTGTTGAAGACATGATTTTTTTTCCATTGAACAGTCTTGGTACCCTTATTAAAAACCAAATTGGTGGGGTGCAGGGGTATCTCAGTTAGTTAAGTGTCTGATTCTTGATTTTCACTCATGTCATGGTCTCATGGTTCATGAGTTGGAGCCCCGTGTTGGGCTCCACACTCACAGCACAGAGCCTGTTTGGGATTCTCTCTCCCCTACTCTCTATGCCTCTCTGCCCCCACCCTCAAAATAAATAAATAAGCTTAGTTGGTTGTAGATGTATGGGCTTATTTCTGGATTCTCAATTCTATTCCATGGATCAATATGTGTATCTTTAGCTTTGTAGCAAGTTTTGAAATTGTGACGTGGTCTTCTAATTTTGTTCTTTTTCAAGATTGTTTTGGCTATTTTGGCATTTCCATTTGTATTTTAGGACCACCTCGTGAATGTATGCACAAAAGGCAGTTGGGGTTTTGAGAGGAATTGCATTCAATCTATAGATCAATTTGGGTAGTATTGCCATTTAACAATATTAAATGGTCCAGTCTATTGACAAGGGATATTTTCCATTTATTTGAGTCTTCTCTAATTTCTTTCATTGATGATTTGTAGGTTTTGGTGTACAAGTCAGACCTTCTTTGTTATTCTTTATATTTTGTTCTTTTTGATGCTATTGTAAATGGAAGTGTTTCCTTAATTTTGTTTTTGTTATTGCCAGAGAATAAATACAACTGATTTTTGTATATTGACCTTGTATCAATACATAACTTTGTTGAACCTTTCTTTATTAGTTTGAGTAGGTGTGTGTGTGTGTGTGTGTGAAAATCTTAGTATTTTCTTTTACAAATTTTTTCAAGTTTTTATTTAAATTCCAGTTTGTTAACATATAGTGAAATATTAGTTTCAGGCGTAGAATTTAGTGATTTATCACTTACTTACAATACCTGGTGCTCATCACAAGTGCCCTCCCTAATACCCATCACCCATTTAACTCTTCCCCTCTCATCTCCCCTCTAGTAACCCTCACATTGTTCTTTATAGTTAAGAAATATTTTTTATATATAAAATAATATCATCTTTGAGTAGAGATAGTTTTATTTCGCTTTGTAATATAGAAGCTATTTATTTATTTATTTATGCTTAATTGTCCTGGCTAAATATTGTTTTATGTCAAATAGTAGTGGTGAGAGAAGACATTATGTCTTGTGTATGACCCATCACTTATTCATCAGTGTGTTATTTAATTTTTCCATGTTTGTGAGTTTCCTAAATTTCCTTCTATTATAAATTTTCAGTTTCATTCCATTGTTGTTGGATAGTATATTTTGCATCATTTCAATACTTTTAAACTTAATGAGTCTGGGTTTATATTTTAACATATGGTCTATCCCAGAGAATGTCCGATGTGCTCTTGAGAAGAATGTGTTTGCTATTGTTGTTGGGTAGAGTGTTTTATGGTGTGTTGTGTCTAGTTGCTTTATAGTTTTGTTCTAGTTTTCAATTTCCTTGTTGATCTTGTGCCTAGTTGTTCTATCCATTATTGAAAGTGGGGTATTAGAATCTCTATTATTGCTGAATTGTCAATGTCTCCATTCAATTTTACAAATTTAAAAAAATGTTTATTTATTTTTTGAGAAAGAGAAAGAGAGAGAGAGAGATGAACAAGGAAGGGGTGGAGACAGAGGGGAGAGAGACAGAATCCCAAGCAGATTCCATGCTGTCAGTGCAAAGCCTGATGCAGGGCTTGGTCTCATGAAACGGGAGATCATAACCTGAGCCGAGATCAAGACTTGGACACTTAACTGACTTAGCCACTCAGGCACCCCTCAATTTTGTACATTTTTATTTTATGTGTTTTGACCCTTGGTCGTTATGTACATATGTTTATAATTATTATATATTCTTCATGCATTGACTATCTTATCATTATAAAATGTCCTTTTAAATCTCCAGTAACAGGTGTTTTGTTTTTTGTTTCGTTTTGTTTTTGTCCTTAAAAAATTTTTTTTATGTTTATTTATTATTGAGACAAAGAGAAACAGAGCATGAGTAGGGGAGGGACAGAGGGAGAGGGAGGCACAGAATCCAAAGCAGGCTCCAGGCTCTGAGCTGTCAGCACAGAGCCTGAGGTGGGGGTTGAACCCATGAAACATGAGATCATGACCTGAGTCAAAGTCAGATGCTTACCAGCTGAGCCACCCAGGCGCTCCTGTTTTTGTCTTAAAATCTGTTTTGTCTAGTATTTGTAGTTACTTTAGCTATCTTTGACCTACCATGGTATATCTCTTTCTAGCCTTTTAAGTTGAACCTCTGTGTGTTCTGGAATCTAGAATATATTTCTTGTAGACAGGCTATAGTTGCATCATGTCTCTTTTTAACACTTCCCGCCATTATCTGCCTTTTCACTAGAGTATTAAGTCCATGTATTTAGTGTAGTAATTGATGAGAGAGCATTTATGTCTGTCATTTTGCCCAAAGGACTCCCTTTAGTATTTATTTTTTCTTTAAAAGTTTTTCTTCAGTTTGTTTATTTATTTTGAGAGAGGGGGGAGGAACAGAAATGGAGAGAGAGAATCTCAAGCAGGCTCCACGCTATCAGCACAGAATTTGATATAGCACTTGTTTCCACAACCGTGAGATCATGACCCAAGTTGAAATCAAGATTGGACACTTAACCTATGTAAGTGTCCCCCTTTAGTATTTCTTATAAAGCAGGTATGCTACTGACAAATTACATCACTTTTTGTTTATATGGGAATGTCTCAATTTTGGTTTTTTGAAGGACAGTTGTGCTGGATATAGAATTCTTGGTTGACAACAGCACTTTGAAAATGTCATTCCATTGCCTTCTGGCCTCTATTGTTTCTGATGAGAAACCAGTTGTTACTTATTAAGGATCTCATGTATATGATGAGTCAAATTTCTCTTGCTGTTTTCAAAATTCTCCTTTGTCTTTGATAGGTTTTCTATGACATATCAAGCTGTGAATGATATTTAATTTATCCAGAGAACTCACTGAACTTTTTGTGTGTGCCAACTAATGTTTTCCATCAGTTTTTGGCTGTTATGTCCTTGAATATTTTTTATGCCCATTTTCCCTCTTCTTTCTTTCTAAGACTTTAGTTTTGCTCATGTTGGTTCACTTGATGGTACCCCACAGGTCTCTGAAGTTCAATTCATTTTCTTCATTCTTTTTTATTTCAATTTTTCAGAATGGAAAATCTTAATTGACCTTTCTCTGCGTTTTCTGATTCTTTCTTTTTTGTCTGTTGAAATGTAATGTTGAGTCCATATAGTGAGACAAAGTTTTCAGTTGCTTTACACATCTCACAATGTTTTGTTGAAACTGGACATTTTAAATCAAGCAATATGGTAACTTTGTAAATCAGATACTTGCTCTCTCCTCAGGATTTGGTTAGTGAGTTTCCTGGACTAATTCTTGAAAGTGTGTATTCCTTGTTATATGAAATCTCTGTTTAGTTAGCTTAGTAGTCAGCTAATGATTGAATAGAGATTTCCTCAAATATCTTAAATAAATCAGTCTCCCAGGTTTTGCTAAATGACTCTATATGTCAATTGGAATATGATCTCAATGATTTGTCAGGCAGTTTACACCTCTTATTAGCTTTCACTTGCTTGATCAAAGCCTTAAAGCCAGCCAGCAGTGAGACATTACTGTCTTCTCAGGCCTTTCTTGGGTGCGCACATTCCATGCATGTGGCCTTATAAATTCCCAGGACTGTGTCAGATCCTTACAAATATCTCTGTGGACCTCTTAATTCTCCAACTTCTCCTTTTAAGATTTTACATCAGCCTATTTTTAGCCCGAACTGTTAACAACACCTCTGGCAGCCATGTTAAACAATTGCCACTGATTGTTTTTTACAAATGTCCTGTGGATAGGGCTATTTTTAGTGTGAGATCCTATTCAGGTCAAATAAAGAAAAGTTCTGAGAATGGAATTTTTCAGTGAGCTGCCAGAGAATTCAATTAATGACACTTCTCTGGGGAGTGGGACTTTGGGGAACACTAAATCCATTTTCCCCATTCCAATAGCTGCTAGTTTGCTGTTTTTTCACAGCTACTGTAGTTGTGAGGTTATTAGCATTAAATGGTACTTTGAAGCTGAGAGAAGGGGTATTGGATTAGGGAATGTTAAGATGCCCCGAAAACTCACTGCTTTACTGAGAGTCAGCCATTTTTTGTGAATAAACACACTCAGATTACCAAAAGCCTTTGTTTAATTTCAAGGGTTTGAAAAAGTTGAATTGGGCGGGTTTTTTTTTTTTTTGGTGTTTTTTCTCCCCCTAGATTTCTCATGGCCTTTATGGAGGAACCAACTCTTGGAGTTCCTTAATACCATTCTGGAAGTTAGATAGCTCTCCATCTTTCTTTTTTTTCTGTTAGCATGATATATCATTTTACACTCTTTTACTTTTATTCTGTCTTTATTTTATATATATATAAAAATATATGGTATACACACACATATATAAAATCAACAGGATATAAACTTTTTTTTTATAGATATAAGGAGCCAAGATGGCGGAGAGGAAGGGATCTCTGTAACCTTCATCTGCCCCATCTATTGAACTGAGAAGGACATTACTCTCATCCACAAGAGGGAAGGAAAAAACACAGACTCCAGAAAGAAGACAATCTCAAAGATGCCTGAGTGAGTGCAAACTGGGGACATTGGAAAACGGGCCAGCCCGAGAAGGGCAGGGAAGGTGGGAGCCCCAGCCCAAAACAGGGCAAGTGTGCGGAGCCCCTGAGAGACAAAGGGAAGAGAAAGAGAAACTGAACATGCTCATAGTACTGTCTCTGGGGAAGAGATAAAGAACGTTTAACCGCACTCGGAGAGAGAAACTCTCACTCCATATATAACTGCTGGGTAGTCCAAATCCCGAATCCGGGTGGCACAAGGGAAAGAACAGCTTCCAATCCTGCGCCATCCCGGCGAGGAGTTGGTGGCTATGGCGGCGGCACCAGGGGCACTCATTTCGACCTTGGCAGTGGGAGTGGGAGCACACACCTCATTTCCACGGCGCATCTCGCCTCCAGCATTGGCTGCGCGAATCCCAAATCCCGGGATTCACCAACAGGGAAAAAATAGCCCCCACCTCTACGTGATACTGGCGGGGAGTTGGCGGTGGTGGAAGCCAGGGCGCGCTCGGCTGCAGGAGTGCGCAGTTCATATCCGGCAGCGCCCAGTGCCTCCAGCAGCAGCAGCACAAGTCCCAGCCAGCGCCAAGAGACACTGCTCCCTCCCCCTTCGTGATCGCTATCCTGGCTGGGGGCTGGGAGTCTGCAGAGGTGTCTATAAGGGCGTGTGTTTCACCTTCTGCTGCGCACCTTGCCTCAGGCAGCACACCTCGCCTTAGGCAGCGGCAATGCAAATCCCGGCCTGAGCCAAGAGAAACTGATCCCTCCCCCTACACAATCGCTATCCAGGCTGGGGGCTGGGAATTGGGGTGGTCTGTGAGGGCGTGCACCTTGTCTCCGGCAGCAGCAGCATAAATACCTGCCAGGGCCTAGAGAAACTGCTCCCTCCCCCAAAGAAGCCAGCTGCCAAAGCAAGTACATCTCATCTGTGGTAGCATAAAAGTGCACGGACTAGGACTCTGAACCGAGGCGGACCTGGAAAATACAACTTGGCTAAGCTGCGCACAAGGAGATCAGACTCATTAGAGAGGCCTGCAGTGCTTAGTTACAGCGGAGCTTGGGGTGCTGCCATTCTACTCTCTGCAGCCACCAAGGCGGAGCCTCTGAGAGGAGCCCCAAAACCTACTACATCAAACCACGCCTATCCGCAAGGGGGAGCTGCTGGGTTTTTTTCTTTTTTCTTCTTTTTTTTTGTACTTATTTTTTATTTTTATTACCTTTCTTACTTAAAATTTTTAAAAAAAATTTACACCTTATTTTACTTTCTCCTTTCTCCCTCTTGTTTTTTTCTTTCTTGCAATCCAGATATATTCTCCTGTATCTCATCCTTATCTCTCCCCTCACCTGATCATACATTTTTAGACTATCCATTGTCCTTTGTTGTCTCTGACCCCCTTTATTCTTTTTTTTCTTCTCTTCTTTTCGTCTCTTTCCTCTCCATTTTCTTTCTTTCCTTTCCCCCTTCTAATTAGTTTGTTTGTTTGTTTGATTTGTCTTTGAGTTTGTGTGCTTCTGTTCCCTCTGTGTTTGTCTGTCTGTTTTCCTTCTTAGGGCTACCCCAAGAAACAAGCCAAAGTGTGCATGACGGCAAGTCCCAAATAACGCTGAGTAGGGAAATAAGATATTCAAAGACACAACAAGAGAAACTGAGAGACACCATTAAAAGAATATTTCCTGAAACGACAGGCCCTGGGACAGTCAATAAACCTCCTTTAACAAAGCAATATTAACAGGTGCACAGTGCACAACGAGAGCTGACAAGAGACAGAAAACTAGCAAAAATGACAAAATGAAGGAACTCTCCCCTGAAGAATCTCCAGGAAGAGGTCACAGCCACAGAACTGCTCAAGGCAGATCTAGACAACATACTGGCTCAAGAATTTAAAAAACTTGTCATAAACCTAATCGCTGGGGTTGAAAAAGGCATCAAAGAAGCATCTGAAACAATGACTAGGAACTTTGAAAATAGGTGGGATGAGTTAAAAAAGGCTATAAATGAGGTGAATAACAAAATGGAGGCAGCCACCTCAAGGACTGACGAGGCAGAGAGAAGAATAGGTGAATTAGAAGATACAGTTATAGCAAAAGAGGAAGCTGGAAAAAAGAGAGAGAAATTGATCCAGGAGCAGGAAAGAAGAATTTGAGACCTGAGTGATACAATCAAATGGAACAACATCCATATGATAGGAATTCCTGAAGAGGAAGACAGAGAGAAAGGTCCTGAAGGGATACTAGACCAAATTATCACTGAGGATTTCCCAAATCTGGGAAAAGAAATAGACATTCAAATTCAAGAGGCACAAAGAACCCCCTTAAGACGTAATTTGAATCGACCTCAGCACGACCTATCATAGTGAAACTGGCAAAATATAAATATAAAGAGAGAATTCTGAAAGCAGATAGGGAGAAAAGGGCCCTCACGTACAAAAGGAAACCTATCAGAGTGGTTACAGACCTATCTAATGAAACTTGGCAGGCCAGGAAGGAATGGCAGGAAAACTTCAATGTGATGAACAGAAAAAAACATGCAGCCAAGAATCCTTTATCCAGGAAGCCTGTCATTTAGAATAGAAGGAGAGATAAAGGTGCTCCGAAATAAAAATTGAGAGACTTCATCACCACCAAACCAGCCCTACAATAAATGCTAAGAGGGACTGTATGAGGGAAATGTTGCAAAGAATACAAGGTGACAGAGACACCACTATTTAGACCTGAAGATACCTTCAGGTTGAAAGTAAAGGGATGGAGAAATATCTATCATGTGACTGGAAGCCAAAAGAAAGGCGGAGTCGCCATACTTACATCAGACAAACTGGACTTTAAAGTAAAGGCAGTAACAAGAGATGAAGAAGGACATTATATAATAATTACAGGGTCTCTCCATCAGGAAAAGCTAACAATTATAAATATCTATGCGCCAAATTCAGGAGCACCCAAATACATAAAACAATTAATCACAGACAGAAACAATCTTATTGATAAGAATGTGCTAATTGCAGGGGACTTTAATACTCCACTGACAGCAATGGATAGATCAACCAGACAGAAAAATCACTAAAGAAACAATGGACCTGAACGACACATTGGAATAGATGCAATTGATAGACATATTTAGAACTCTGCATCCTGAAGTTAGGAAATTCACCTTCTTTTCGAGTGCACGTGGCACATTCTTCAAGATAGATCACATACTGGGGCATAAAGCAGCCCTCCATAAGTATAAACGAATAGAGATCATACCATGCACACTTTCAGATCACAATGCTATGAAATTTGAAATTAACCACAGGAAAAAGTCTGGAAAACCTCCAAAAATGTGGAGGTTAAAAACCACCCTATTAAAGAATCATTGGGCTAATCAGGCAATTAGAGAAGAAATTAAAAGATATATGGAAACAAATGAAAACGAAAATACAACAATCCAAAATTTCTGGGACGCAGCAAAGGCAGTCGTAAGAGGGAAGTATATTGCAATCCAGGCCAATTTCAGCAAACTAGAAAAAGCGCTAATTCAAAATCTAACAGAGCACCTACTGGAACTAGAAGGGAAGCAGCAAGAGCACCCCAAACTCAGCAGAAGAAAAGAAATAATAAAGATCAGGACAGAAACAAACAATATAGAATCCAAAAGAACAGTCGAGCAGATCAATGAAATCAAGGGTTGGTTCTTCGGAAAAATAAGCAAAATCGATAATCCTCCAGCCAGGCTCCTTAGAAAGAAAAGGGAGAGCACCCAGATAGACAAAATCATGAATGAAAAAGGATCTATTACAACCAATCTCTTAAAAATACAAGCAGTCATAAGAGACTACTATGAAAAATTATATGCCAACAAACTGGACAACACAGAAGAAATGGACAAATTCCTCAATGCACATGCACTGCCAAAATTCAAATGGGAAGAGATAGAAAGCATGAATAGACTGATAACCACTGAAGAAATCGAATCTGTTATCAAAAATCTCCCAACGAATAAGAGCTCGGGGCCAGATGGCTTCCCAGGGGAATTTTACCAGACATTTAAAGCAGAGCTCATACCCATTCTTCTCAAACTATTCCAAAAAATAGAAATAGAAAGAAAACTTCCAAACTCATTCTACGAAGCCAGCATCACCTTGATACCCAAACCAGACAGAGACCCAGCCAAAAAAAGAGAAATACAGACCAATATCCTTAATGAATACAGATGCAAATATACTCAACAAGATACTAGCAAATCAAATTCAACAGCATATAAAAAGAATTATCCATCATGATCAAGTGGGATTCATTCCTGGGTTACAGGGCTGGTTCAATATCCGCAAATCCATCAATGTGATCCATCACATTAACAAAAGAAAGGATAAAAACCATATGATCCTGTTGATAGAGGCAGAAAAAGCATTTGACAAAATATGCAACTTTTCTTAATAAAAACCCTTGAGAAAGTCAAAATAGAAGGAACTTACCTAAACATTATAAAAGCAGTTTATGAAAAGCCCACAGCTAATATCATCCTCAATGGGGAAAAACTGAGAGCTTTCCCCCTGAGATCAGGAACACGACAGGGGTGCCCACTCTCACCACTGCTGTTTAACATAGTGCTGGAAGTCCTAGCATCAGCAATCAGACAACAAAAGGAAATAAAAGGCATCAGAATTGGCAAAGAAGTCAAACTTTCACTTTTCGCAGATGACATGATACTCTACATGGAAAACCTGGCACACTCCACCAGAAGCCTTCTAGAACTGATCAATGAATTCAGTAAAGTTGCAGGGTACAAAATCAATGTACAGAAATCAGTTGCATTCCTATACACCATGAATGAAGCAACAGAAAGAGAAATCAAGAAACTGATCCCATTCACGATTGCATGAAAAACCATCAAATACCTAGGAGTAAACCTAACCAAGGACGTAAAAGACCTATATGATGAAAACTATAGAAAACTTATGAAAGAGATTGAAGAAGACACCAAAATAGGGAAAAACATTCCCTGTTCATGGATCTGAAGAATAAACATTGTTAAAATGTCATTATTACCCAAAGAAATCTACACATTCAATGCAATCCCCATCAAAATTGCACCAACATTCTTCTCAAAGCCAGAACAAACTATCCTCAAATTTGTATGGAACCACAAAAGACCCCAAATAGCCAAAGTTATATTGAAGAAGAAAACCAAAATGAAAAGCATCACAATCCCAGAGTTTAGCCTCTACTACAAAGCTGTCATCATCAAGACAGCATGGTATTGGCACAAAAACAGACACATAGACCAATGGAATAGAATAGAGAACCCAGAACTGGGCCCACAAATGTACGGCCAATTAATTTTTGACAAAGCAGGAAAGAGTATACGATGGAAAAAAGACTGCCTCTTTAGCAGGTGGTGCTGGGAGAACTGGACAGCAACATGCAGAAGAATGAAATTAGACCACTCTCTTACACCATACACAAAAATAAACTCAAAATGGCTGAGGGACCTGAATGTGAGACAGGAAACCATCAAAACTCTCGAGGGGAAAGTAGGAAACAACCTCTTTGACCTCCACCGCAGGAATTTCCTACTCGACACATCCCCAAAGGCAAGGGAAATGAAAGCAAAACTGAACTCTTGGGACTTCATCAAGATAAAAAGCTTCTGCACTGCAAAGGAAACAATCAAGAAAACTAATAGGCAACTGACAGAATGGGAAAAGATAGTTGCAAATGACATATCAGATAAAGGGCTAGTATCCAAATCTACAAGGAACTCACCAAACTCCACACCCAAAAAAACAAATAACCCAGTGAAGAAATGGGCAGAAGACATGAACAGACACTTCTCCAAAGAGGACACCCAGATGGCCTACAGGCACATGAAACGATGCTCAACATCACTCATCATCAGGGAAACACAAATCAAAACCACACTGAGATATCACGTCACGCCAGTCAGAGTGGCTAAAATGAACAAATCAAGAGACTATAGATGCTGGCGAGGGTGTGGAGAGACGGGCACCTTCTACACTGCTGGTGGGAATGTAAACTGGTGCAGCTGCTCTGGAAAACAGTGTGGAGGTTCCTCAGAAAACTATCCATAGAACTCCCTTATGACCCAGCAATAGCCCTGCTAGGGATTTACCCAAGGGATACAGAAGTGCTGATGCATAGGAGCACATGTACCCCAATGTTCATAGCAGCAATGTCAACAATAGCCAAAACATGGAAAGAGCCTAAATGTCCATCATCTGATGAATGGATCAAGAAGATGTATATATATACAATGGAGTATTACATGGCAATGAGAAAGAATGAAATCTGGCCATTTGTAGGAAAGTGGATGGACCTGGAGGGTGTCATGTTAAGTGAAATAATTCAGGCAGAGAAGGACAGATACCATATGTTTACACTCATAGGTCTAACAGGAAAACAGGAGAAACCTAATGGAGGATCAGGGGGAGGGGAAGAGGGAAAGAGAGTTGGGGAGAGAGAGGAACGCAAAACTTGAGAGACTATTGAATACTGAAAACGAACTGAGGGTTGAAGGGGCAGGGGAAGGGAAAAAGAGGTGGTGGTGATGGAGGAGCGCACTTGTGGGGAAGAGCACTGGGTGTTGTATGGAAACCAATTTGACAATAAATTATTTAAAAAAAATTTTTTAATAGTCTTTTTATTTTTGAGACAGAGAGACACAGAGCACAAGTGGGGGAGGGGCAGAGAGAAAGGCAGACACAGACTCCAAAGCAGGCTCCAGGCTCTGAGCTGTCAGCACGGAGCCCGACGTGGGGCTTGAACCCATGGACTATGAAATGATGACCTGACCTGAAGTCGGCCACTTAACCAACTGAACCACCCAGGCACTCCTAAAATCAACTGGATTTATATAAACTTTAAAAATATACATGTATGCATACATATTTTATTAATCCCAGTTGATTATTTTTTTAAGAGTTATTTAGTCTTCTCTTCAGTCACATAGGGCTTGGTCCTTCCAGGTGAACAGGTGCAAGCAGCAATACAGCATACATTTAGGAGTCGTGTGATAATCTCAAGATGTCAGCAACATCAAAATTTCTTTGGATTATATTATATTACAAAGAAAGTAGGGGTGCCTGGGTGGCTCAGTCAGTTTAGCGTCTGACTCTTGGTGCCTGGGTGGCTCAGTCAGTTTAGCGTCTGACCCTTGGTTTCTACTCAGGTCACGATCTCATGGCTTTGTGGGTTCGAGCCCCACAGCACAGAGCCTGCTTGGGATTCTCTCTTCTATTTCTCTGTCCCTCCCTCACTGGTGCTATCTCTGTCTCTCTCAAGATAAATAAATAAACTTAAAAAAAAGAAAAGAGAAAAAGAGAAGAGAGGAGATGAGAAAAGAAACTTGGGCAAATTTTGAAGGTGTACTATAGGGGCTTCTAGGTCAAAGCAAATAGCATCTGGTGATCCTTACAAACTGATAGTGATTTTAAAAAATCTTTTGCAATATCAGTATGAGAATACAGCTATTTTGATTCATTCCAGGCAGTATATCATTTCCGGAACAATAGCTGTAAGTGGAATCACTATCTGAAGAATTTTATGACCCACAGTCATTCTCCAAGATCACAGGTTAACAGGTGAGTTGAATAATATTTTAGATATCAACATCCCTGTACATACGGAGCTAGGAAGCAAAGATCTACAAATACCAAAAAAACTAATATTATGTTGGCCATTTTCTGATCATAATGAGATACAATTAGAAATCAATAATAAAAACATAACTTTTAGGGGCACCTGAATGGCTCAGTCAGTTAAGCCTCCAACTTCAGCTCAGGTCAGATCTCACGTTCATGGGTTCGAGCCCCGCGTCAGGCTCTGTTCTGACTGGAAGCTCAGAGCCTGGAGCCTGCTTCCAATTCTGTGTCTACTTCTCTCTCTGCCCTTCCCCCTCTCAGGCTCTGTCTCTCTCTGTATCAAAAATAAATAAAACATTAAAAAAAACATAACTTTTAAATGTACACATTTGGAAAGCTTAAACTACATTTCTATGGATTTCTATGGAAAGTACAAGATCTATAGTTGAAGTAAATAATTCAAGATACTGAATATTGTATCATATATGATTACCATATATTTAAGCATACATTATGTTTGTGTACATATATTTGCAGTCATATGTAAAAATTATTTGTAAATATAACCCCAAAATTTAACACTGGGCACTTGCATTGGGTGAGTATATAAACCAATGTGGATGGGAACAGCAGTAGGA
Source organism: Helogale parvula (assembly GCA_004023845.1). Taxonomy (NCBI): domain Eukaryota; kingdom Metazoa; phylum Chordata; class Mammalia; order Carnivora; family Herpestidae; genus Helogale; species Helogale parvula. The sequence goes on from PJEM01003611.1 coordinate 19,039, forward strand.
TGAACAGTTCACTGAATTCCATTTCATATTTGTCATTTTTGATTTCTATGAAAATATTAACTAACCAAAACTTAAGTGCTTAAAATTATTTATAAAACACATTTTAATAATTTATGAGCCAAAAAAGAAACTACAATGAAGAATTAGAATATATTTAGAATTGCCATGACAATAAAATACTTACATTTCAAAGTCTGTATGAAGTGGTCACTAGTCTTAAATGCATTGAATAGAGCAGAAGATAGATGGAGGTTAAAGTGGCAAGAATTCAGGGAACCTGGGTGGCTCAGTTGGTTAAGCATCCAGCCTCGGCTCAGGTCATGATCTCACTGTTTGTGGGTTCAAGCCCCGCGTCGGGCTCTGTGCTGCCAGCTAGCTCAGAGCCTGGAGCCTGCTTCAGATTCTATATCTCCCTCTCTCTCTGACCCTCCCCTACTCGCACTATCTCTCTCTGTCTCTCAAAAATAAATAAAAAACATTAAGAAAAATTAAGTGGCAAGAATTCCCTTTTAAAAATGAGAAATTAAATAATAGTGAAAATTCAAGGAAATGTATTCATTGAATCCTGTTTCTGACTAAATAATGAAATTATAGAGAGTTAATTTGGACAAATCTTCTGTGTCAATTAAAACTCTGATTAAAATATTATTTTCCCCTCTCCCCCTAAAATATTATTTTTTAAAAAATCTTTCAGTGTGTTACAAGGCTACCATAAAAGAAATCTTCAAATTCCCACTATGAGTTACAAGAGGAGTTCTGGCCATTCAATGCTCTAGTACCCACTGTGAGGTTTTCTGACCAATCCTGAAGCCTTGTCTTCTATTTTAATGGCTACATGGATCACAGAACCTACTAAGTATAGAATTTAATTGGAGGTGGCTACTAATAGTTAGGACCCAAAGAAGAGTATAGGGCCCCCTGTGTAAGAATAAACAAAAAATCAAATCCTGTTGTAAAAATAAAAAAAAAGCAAGTGACAAGGAAACATACCTGGCTTGACCTTAGTTTTAGAGAGAATGAGAAGAAAGAGTCCCTGAAGAATTTACAATAAATCATGTAAGGTAGCCAGTATCTAAGATGGTCCCAGTGATTTCTGCCTTCTTGTATTCACAGTCTTATGTATAGTCACCTCCTACATTGAATAGGGCTTATTCATATAGCTAATGGGATATTGCAGAAGTGCCTATGTGTGATTTCCATGGCTAGATCACAGGAGATATCGAGGCTTCTAGTTTTCTCTCTCTCTCGGAACACTCATTCTGGGAGAAATCAGCTGCCATGTCACACAGACTCTTATTTTTTTACATTTATTTATTTTTGAGAGACAGAGAGAGACAGAGCATAAACAGAGGAGGAGCAGAGAGAGAGACACAGAATCTGAAGCAGGCTCCAGGCTCCAAGCTAGTGGTCAGCACAGAGCCTGACACAGGGCTCGAACCCATGAACAGTGAGATCATGACCTGAGCCGAAGTCAGACGCTCAACAGACAGCCACGCAGGCGCCCCCACACAGAGTCTTACAAGATCCTGTGAAGAGGCAAGGAACTGAGACTTCCTCCTAGCAACCAGGACTGACTTGTCAGGCCTTTGAGTGAGCTACCTTGGAAGTACAGTCCCCAGCGGCAGGGAAACTAAGGCTTTAGATGTCTGCAGTCCTTGCTGACATCTTAGATGCAGCCTCAAGTGAGACCCTGAGCTAAAGCCACCCATGTCAGCTACTCCCAGATTCTACAAAGATCACATAAAGATAATAAATGCTTATTGCTTTCAGCTACTAAGTTATGTAATTTGTTATGCAATAGATAACTAATATACCAGTCATCACAAGGTTTTTGGTCAGAATTTCTGTTGCCTGTGTGGTTAGAAATTTTTTAAGTAGAAATCTGACAACCAGCAGAAAGAAACTTTTTTAGGAAGAGCTTATTTTCAACCCAGGCCTCAAAGAATTACTGAGAGTAAATTTCAAGGAAAATAATAGTTCACACTGAGAATTACAAAACAATTATAAATACCTTGAGGGAGAGCCAGAAATACAATAAACAGCAGAAGCAGAAATGCAAAAACTGCAAAACGAATTTTTATCATGAAAGAATCTAAAATGATTATGTTTAATTTGCTTCAAGAAATAAAAGCAGCAAGGGGCGCCTGGGCAGCACCGGAGGTAAAGTGTTTGACTCAATATTGGTTCGAGGTCATGATCTCAGAGTTTGTGAGTTCGAGCCCTGTAAAAGGGCTCTGTGTTGATTGTATGGGGCCTGCTCAGGATTCTGTCTCTCCTTCTCTCTGCCCCTCCCAGCTTGTTCTCTTTCTCTTTCTATCTCCGTCTCAAAAAAAAGAAAGAAAGAAAAAGAAGAAAAAAGAAAAGAGAAGAAAAGCAGGAAAAAATGAACTATGAGCAGGAAATAAGAAACCATAATGAAAAACCAAGCAGATTTTTTTAAAGAACAAAGTAGAATTTCTATAAATAAAAAATATATTAATTAAATAGTCAAGGACTGATTAAATAGATTAGACACAATTGAAAAGTGAACCTGTGCACTGAAAAATGGATCCAAAGAAGTTTGCCAGAATGCTGCCCATTGATTCAGACAGAAAATATGAATGAAAGGTTAAGGAAAATGGAGGAAAGAATGAAAAAGTCTAACAAATAGCTCAGTGGAGTTCCCAAAGGAGAGAATAGAGAGAGTAGGGTGGAAGCAATATTTGAAGATAAAATGACTAGGAATTTTTCAGGGTGGTTGAGAGAGATCAATCCTCAGATCCAGAAAGCCCCCCAAAACTCAGGGAGAATAAATGAAATGAAATTCAACAGAAATATATCACAACTTAACTGCAAATCAGAAAAGAAGAAACAACCTTAGAAAGCAGAGTAAGGTTAAAGAAAGCATATCAAAAGAAATAATACAAGTAAAAACAAAAATTAATGAAATAGAGATAAGATGACACTGTAGATGAATCTATAATGACAAAGCAGATGTTAAAATAGACAAACTTGGGTGCCTGGGTGGCTCAGTCGGTTAAGCCTCCGACTTCGGCTCAGGTCAGATCTCACGTTTGTGGGTTCAAGCCCCGCATCAGGCTCTGTGCAGACAGCTAGCTCAGAGCCTGGAGCCTGCTTCCAGTTCTGTGTCTCCTTCTCTCTCTGCCCCTCCCCTGCTCATGCTCTGTCTCTCTCTGTATCAAAAATAAATAAAACATTAAAAAAAAAGAAAATATTAAAAAAATAAAATAGATAAAATTATAATAATACTGATAAATAAATAACATATGAATAATATCAGGAGTGTAAAGGGGGACATAATTCTCTTACACTGAAAACTTGAAATATTACAGGAAACTATTATGAACTTTATGTCAATAAATTAGTAAACTTAAACGAAATAGACAGTGTATTAAGATATATTTGACTTCATGCGAGAGAATACCTGATTAACAGTTGTTCGAGCAATAAGACATTTAATTAAAATATAGCTGGATCTGGGGCAGACAGACTAATGCTTTTTACCTAGGTTTGAACTATTTCCATATACTTCGTTTTTATGTTATTTTATTACATTTTATTTATTTTTGAGAGACAGCGAAAGAGAGCGTGAACAGGAGAGGGGCAGAAAGAAAAAGAGACACAGAATCCGAAGCAGGATCCAGGCTCTGAGCCAGCTGTCAGCACAGGGCCCGACGTGGGGCTCGAACCCACAAACCGTGAGATTATGACCTGAGCCGAAGTCAGACGCTCGACAGACTGAGCCACCCAGGCGCCTCACTTCATTTTTAAAATAAAACGTTTATATGCAGAAAAGTGCACAAACCAAGTGTATATCTCAATAGAATTTTTTCACAAAGTAAACACTCCAAGGAACCAGCTCCAAGATCAAAATACGGAGCATTACCATAAAACAGAAGCCTCCCTGTGGCAGGCAGGAATAATTTAAAGCTTAACCCTAATGAGTTCTTTTAGTTCACAGGGATTGAGCTGCCTTGTATTTTTAAAATTATTCTTATTTTTTTTAACTTTTTAATATTTATTTTTGAGAAAGAGACAGAGCGTGAGCAGCAGAGGAATAGAGAGAGAGGGAGACAGAATCGGAAGCAGGTTCCAGGCTCTGAGCTGTCAGCACAGAGCCTGATGCGGGGCTTGAACCCACAAACTGTGAGATCATGACCCGGGCTGAAGTCAGATGCTTAACCGACTGAGCCATCCAGGCACCCCTTAAATTATTTTTTTAAATGTTTATCTACCTTAGAGAGATAGAGAGAGAGAGCGTGCGCTCAAGGGAGCACAAGCAGGGGAGGGGCAGAGAGAGAGAGGAAGATACAGAATCTGAAGTAGGTTCCAGGATCTGAGCCATCAGCACAGAGCCCGAGGTGGGGCTCAAACCCACGAACTGTGAGATCATGACCTAGCCAAAGTCAGACACTTAACCGACTAAGCCACGCAGGCACCCTGAGCTGGCTTGTATTTTAGGAGCATGAACATTGTCCTGCCCACCAAGTATTAAAAGAGCTACAAACTGAAATGTTTGTTCGCCCCTCGCGTGCACATTCTGGCCTCAGCTATGCCAGCTAACTGCATTCTCCAAATCCACCGTTGTGCACTGAGGTTTCTGAGAGATCCACACCTGGAGACCAAGGTCACAGTTGCAGTCTGGGGATGCCCCAGCAGTGAGTCGCCTGAGACCACCTGAGGCCTAGGCAGCAGCATTGCCGAGGGGTGTACTGTCTTGCTACGGACCACATCTTTGCTTAAGGTGTGCAGCTTTGCTCAGTGAAAGTATAAACTGCAACATCCTGACATAAGCTGCAGTCATCTGCCAAGGTCCAAATAGGAGATGGCTTAAGACTAAAAGCCTCTTGCAGAAGTTAAAAGCTATCGCCACACAACTGTGAAAAACCCACGTGGCTTAAAATAACCTCTTAAGTTGCCCAAGTCAAAACCTGCTAAGTGTACTCTACAGTCTAAAGCTCAAAGCTACACATCCTACTTCATCAAAAGCCTTTTTCCGTATATATGTTGTCACCCAGAACTTAACTCCCTGTTTATTTACCAGTGTTCATACCCTTCAGATGTTGGGGTCTTTGAGGCTGCACCTCTAACATGCCTGTGTGTTTACTCCAGAGAGAAGGCCTGCCTCTATATCTCTTAAGGCATGGAAGACAATTCTACTCTTTTTTTTTTTTTTTAATGTGTGTTCACTTTTGAGAGAGAGAAACAGAGCATGTGTGGGGGAGGGGCAGAGAGAGACAGAGACACAGAATCCAAAGCAGGCTCCAGGCTCCAAGCTGTCAGCACAGAGCCCGATGTCGGGCTCAAACCCATGAACCGCATGATCATGACCTGAGTCAAAGTGGGTTGCTCAACCAACTGAGCCACCCAGGTGTTCCAGAAGATTCTACTCCTTACAGGCAAAGCAGCTTCCTAGGGATTAAGATACCAATGCCCATTTCCTCAAACTTATCTCTTAGGTAACCCCCATTTCTCCTAGGGAAGCTAAGAATGAAGGAGAAGAGAAAGGCCAGGAAAATGATCCTAGTGAACCTCTCCTCGCTATGAAGGAAACTTCAAGTGGGGAGAAATGTACTCTCCCTAAACCAATAGGTTCAAAGTATCAGAAAACCATGCATGGGAAAGAAGAAGATCCCATCTTGGCATGCCAAAATTTCTCTAGGAGAATGTATACCAGACCCAGGGAAAGGAGTCACGGTATATGCATTCAACTTGCCAAAAAGCTAGAGCTTTGACAAGGCACTCAGAAAAATCTAAAAGCAAGCAATAATGGAGCCAAGGAAAATCCACATTTCCTACTCTATCTGAAAATAAGTAGGACTTTATTAGAATATAAGAAGTAATGTTCTTGGGGCGCCTGGGTGGCTCAATCGGTTAGGCATCTGACTTAAGTTCAGGTCATGATCTCAGGGCTCATGGGTTTGAGACCCACATCGAGCTCTGTGCTGACAGCTCAGAACCTGGAGCCTGCTTTGATTCTGTGTCTCTGGCTCTCTCTGCCCCTTCCCCTGCTCATGCTCTGTCTCTCTCTCAAAACTGAATAAACATTAAAAAAAAAAAAGTCATGTTCTCTATAAAAAAAGGAGCAAAAAGTCAAAGAGGAAACAAAGGGCATGAAAGGTCAGTACGTGAAACACAAAAGCCACAAGAGAGATGAAAAGAGAGTTGGGTAAGATATGGGAGAACTACAGGAAATCTACACTTTAATATACAACAAAAAAGATGGAAAGAACTCAGGGTTATAGACAATGGAATAAATAATGTAGAGAACAAATATGAGAAAGTGCCCTAAAATGTGGAGGGAAAGGAGAAAGGATGAAATAATAAGGGAAAAGATGATAGCAATCGAGGACAAAGAATAGATTGATTTTTAAGTAAGCTCCCAACATGGGGCTTCAAATGATGACCCTGGTGGGGTGGGACCTATACGTGGGTGGCTCAGTCAGTTAAGCATCTGATTTTGGCTCAGGTCATAAGCTCAGGGTTCATGAGTTTGAGCCTCACATGAGGCTCTGCACTGATGGGCAGGGACCCTGCTTTGGGTCCTTTATCTCCCTCTCTCTCTGCTCCTCTTCCACTTACACACACTCTCTCTTAAAAATAAACAAACATTTATAAGAAACAAAAACAAAACAACGACTCTTGATCCCAGGACCAAGAGACACATGGTCTATAGACTGAGCCAGCCAGTCACCCTGACAAAGGACAGATTTAAAGCAAGAATTACTGTTGTTCCTTGATGGCTGGCTGGCTTAGTTGGTGGACTGGGCAACTTTTGATCTTGGGGTTGTGAGTTTGAGCTCCATATTAGGTATAGAGATTACTTAAAATAAAATCTTAAAAAAAGAAAAGAAAAGAATTACTGTTGCTCCTAAGGGAGGAAAAATGAAAAAGAAGTGAAAGTTGAAAGGTTTCGGAGCTAGAGAAAACCCTAAGTGTTAAGATTAAAGAGGGTCACCATGTTGAATGAAAATGAACAAATAGACCTACATAGACATACTCTGGCAAAAAAATTGTTTAATTACAAAAAAAAATTCTACAACCTAAAGAGAATAAATAGGTTAGCTATAAAGAAAAATAATCATGTTGGATTTTAATTTTTTCTGGAATACTGGAAATAATAATGGAATAACAGATACATAATTTTTAGGGGAAAATTATCTGACATAGCCATAGGTCAGCAAAAATGTACTAAAACAGATGCTTTCAGAGTGTAGTCCATGGACTGCTTGGGGTCTTAGAAATCTTTTCAGGGTATCTTCAAGGTCAAGGCTGTTTTTTTAATAATACTAAGTCATTATTTGCCTTTTTTGCTTTGTTAATATTTTCACTGTTGATGCAAAAGCAAAAGCGGGTAAGATTGCTGGCAGCTTAGGACAAATACCTTGGTACCAACTATAGTAGGAATTATGTTCTTCACCACCACATACTCCCCAGCATCCTTGATGAAACAATAAAAAATATTAATTTTACTAAATCTTGAATCTTAAGTGCACATTGAAAAATCTTCTGTGCCGCAAACAGGAAGTACAAATACTGCACTTCTGCTGTTTAGTGAAGTATGATGGTTGTCCTGAGGAAAGGCATTTGTGCAACTGGGTCACAGGCTGAACTAGCTACTTTTTTCATGTACCACCATTTCTACTTGAAAGAAGGACTGACAGATAATCCATTGTTATCGAGACGTAGGTACCGTCAGACATTTTCTTGAAAATGAACAAAATGACCCTATTGTTTCAAAGAGAACAACTGACAATAATCTGTTGCCATTAAAAACATTTGAAGGGTGCCTGGGTGGCTTGGTTGGTTGAGCGTCTGACTCTTGATTTCGGCTCATGTCATAATCTCAAGGTTGTGAGATCAAGCCCCATGTTGGGCTCCTTGCTGGGCATGGAGCCTGCTTAAGATTCTCTCTCTCTCTCTCTCTCTCTCTCTCTCTCTCTCTCACACACACGTAAATAAACATTAAAAAAATTAAAAAACATTCTCTTTCTCTCTCTGCCCCTCCCCCTGTGCTCTTTCTCTCTCTCAAAAAAAAAATTGAGATTTCAAGTGAAAATTAAAATACTACAAAAGTTCTATTTGCTACTTAGATAGTATCAGGTAAGTATCAGTTTCCTAATACTTAACGATTTTTCTGATAAGACCAGTGGTAATGTGAATGAAAGTGATTTTTAAAAATATTGATTAACAATATATGTTAACATTTGGAAGACAGGCATAACTCAGTGAACCAATAATTTCCAAATGATCAAATGCATGATGTTACAAAATTATGCCTGGGTAAAAAATCCATTGAAAGTAAAAGATAGATCAATACATTCTAATTTAACAGAGTATGAACATTCATTGATACGTTTTGAATTCGACATTGCAATTAATCTTTAGAAAACTATTATTTGCTGAATTCTGGTATCAAAGAAGAATATCCAGAATTACCTGAAAAGATTATTAAATACCCCCCAATATTTTTCCTTTTCCAATTACTCATTGGTATGAAGGCAGATTTTTCTTCATATATGCCAAGTAAAAGAACAAGTTACAACAGATTAAACACAGAAATGCATGAGCATCTATTAAGCCAGACATTAAACATATTTGCAAAACAGTATTTTATAACAAACCAAATGAATTTTCCTGAGGGAAAATATGTAATGGATCTACCTGTTCTTTTTTAAAGAAATTACTTGAGGATTTACTTCTGCCATTCAATATATGAATAATTATGACCACAAGAGAGAGAAACTGGGTGATAAAAGGATTGTTTTGTGAATTATAAATTGCCTCCAAATTATATGTACTATTTATTGTTGGAAAGGAGCAGCTCTTCAAAAGGGAAAAGGGGTGTCAGACAAACCAAAAACTAGGAATCAGTGCATCACCTTATCCAAGTCCTTCTGTTTAGAATTCCCACCTTCTTATGTGCTCATCTAAATCCCATTTATATTTCAAGATAAAGCTCAGATCCTGCATAGAAGCAGAGAAGCTCACTACTGCAAAGGAGCAGGAGAGAAGAAAATAATTTATATTAGATTATTATGTGCCTATTTGGATGTTCAAAATTCATTCACATTTAATCCTTACAGAAAAAAGACTAGGTTTTGCTACCCCATTTTATAGACTTTAGAAATCGAAGTTCAAGGAGATTAAACCACTTGCCCATGTTCATCCCACTAGCTAGAGGTAGAATTTGGCCGCAAACCCAGATCTTTTTCACTTTGAAGTTCATGCCATTTGCATTTCACTACACTATCTTAAAGTTCATCTAATCTAAAAAAAGCCCTTCCCAATCTGGTGTTTAAATCCTCAAGGAGACATCCCCAGGAATGGTTAACAGCCCAGTCCCCTCCAGGGGCAAAGAATTCCACACATTTTAACGCTGTCCATTATATCCATTGACTACATTAAAAAAGATTCTTGTCAATATTAAGCTGACATAATTCTTCTCAAGCCCTTACCCTTAAATCGTAATAAACACCCTCAGGGGTTATGCATAATGAGCTGGTGGGAGAGACTGTTAGTGGGATATCCATTCTCTTCTTGTTTTAAATGTTTTATTTATTTGTTTGTTTGTTTAAGTAGCTTCCACACCAAGTGTGGGGCTAGAACTCACCACCCTGAGATCAAGAGTCACGTGTTCTACCGACTTAGCAAGCCAGGCACCCCTCTTCTTTTTTTACACAGGTATAGAATTGTTTGCCCCAGCACAGAGGCAGATGTACCATGAAGTTAATAAAACTGAAGCTTCAGAGCCCCTCACCAGACAGTTGTTGGGGGTTGTGGAGTGTTCTAGATGGAGAGGTGAACAGTTCGAAATGAGGAAGCATTTCTGATGAATTGGCTAAAGAGATCTCAGAAGACAGGGATCTGAAACTTCAAAGCTCCAATAGTTTATTGTAATTTACTTTCTCATATTTAACAAATATTTTTGTACCCAATTTTTATACTGGAAACTTGGCACTATTTCCTTAAAGAGGATTCCAAAATTCATATTCAGCCTCACAAAATCTAGACCGACCCTTGGTTCAATCCATAGCAGTCCTGTTAAATATATTTTCAAGACTGTATTTATGTTTGGGTAATTACATGAGAGAAATTAATTCCTATCTTGTTTAACCCATTGTTATTTTGGATCTCAATCACAATGATCAGACCAATTTCATGATACAGAATGTTTAGGTTTCACTCTGCCATGGGCATATAAGACCACTACCATTCTACGACCAGCACCAGAGTCAGCTGACCCAGGGCAGGCCTGATGCAGGCCAGGCCAATAATTCCTTGCCCGTGATTTCTGAACTGGGACTGTAAAAAGTCAGTCTCCCTGCCTACCTGCACTTGAAGCTGTACAGTAAAGCATCACCCAGCAATTGTGTCTCTTTATAGTTGAGTTTCTTTGCTTCCATAGGGAAGAGGTCAGTATGCACTAAGAGAACAGAGGGGGAAAGGGAAGAAAGGACAGGTGTTACTGAAATTACGTCTTTTCAGCTATTCCTTCAGGTCAACTGCAGTTTTGCCCTTCTTGTAGTTTGGTTCATCAATTCTTCCCTGACCAGGAGAATTATACCAACATCTTTCCAATAAATCCCTGGTTTTATCCAAGCTAGTTAAGTTGGGTTTCTGTCTCTTGTAACCAAGAGGCTGTCTATTAAAACTCATTATGGGGGCACTTTGGCTGGCTCAATCCATAAAGCATGTGACTCTTGATCTCAGGGTCATGAGTTCAAGCCCCATGTTGGGCATGGAGCTTACTTAAAAATTAACAAATGAAACAAAACGCAATATGCACTCCCATAAGGTATATATGAGGCAAGCCACGAAGAGGGCCCAGGAACTCCCAGCCTGTATCTTTTCATGTTAACAACTTGCCTCTATATTTCCTGAGCACGTAAATTCATGAACCCAACTGCCCAACTGACAGGATATGTCAAAAATACCTCAGACTCATCATCATCTTTCCTCTCAAACCTCTGCCTTCAGGGTTCCTCACCACAGTGAAAGGCATCCTTACATTGGGTGCCCAAGTCTCAAACCTGGATGAGGTCCATGCAGTGTAAAACCTAAGATGTCCTGGCCCCTACCTGTATGCTACTCCTGCCTCCATTCTCTACCTCCAGCCACATGGTTTACCTAAAATTAATGAGGTACCATCTCTCTTTCCCCCAGTGTTCCTCCACTGTACCCATTTTGCAAAGAACTCTCCTGTGTAAAACGATAACTCCTATGTAAAGTACTCAAAATGGAGAGCTATGGAAGTCCCTATACCCACAGGCTCCCCTGCCTTCCCTGGCAGAAGAGCTACCAGACATAGCTCTAAGAGCTAATCCTTACATATCTAGGAGTTTAAAACAAATGGGGTAGAAATAGAGAACACCATAGAGATCATGGTTTTGTAGTGATACGCGTCAAGGACCATAGTGACTTAATTTTACATGGGATGACTTCAATAGGGCCCCAGCTTACTTAACAAATCAATCATTGGACCTCTGCGGCCACTCTGGTAAGAAAAAGCGATCCTGCATGTCCCTTGCTTCTTCATCCTGTCCTTTCCTCATCAAAATCTCACACAGGAATATCTGATTGGCGAGTGTGCTTTCGTGCCTGTGCCGTGGCTACAAGAGTCGCTGAGAAGTGAGGAGCTGGCTTCTACCCTTTAGTGAGGTGGCACTCACAGTGCCAGGGGAAACAAAACAAAGCAAGACAAAAAGCCACAAGGGAAGAATGATCAAAAGCGGCTAAACCTCAAAGCACAGTGTCCCCTCATCATGGCTTAACCCAGTCAGCTTGTGGCATTCCGCTGGCCATTGAGATTGCTTTGCAATAGGCATCTGGTCCATTTCACAGCAGTGGGGAGATTTCTAACAGTTGTTGCAAGAGAAGATATCTCATTTTAAAGGTGTATTGGAGGCCAGCTCTTTTTCTGGACAATATAGTTTATGGGTGAGGCTTGGAATTACTGCAGCAATGTTGACATTATGAGAAAAGCTATGTCCTCGATACGGCTAGCACAGAAGGATGTGGAGTGGAGATATGGGAAGACAGTGAGAAAATGAATTTCACCAACCCCAAAGACTGCACATTATACCTCTGGATCTTATAATTATGTGAGCCAATAAATCACCTTTATCATTTCAGCCTGTCTGAGGGTGTTCCTTTGTCTAAAAAAATGCCTATCTGACAAAGGGCTTGTATCCATAATATATGAACAACTCTCAAAACTCAACAATAAAATCATTAATAACCCAATTAAGAAAATGGGCAAAAGCGGAGCTCCTGAGTGGCTCAGTCAGTTAAGTGTCTGATTCTTGGTTTCAGCTCAGGTCAGGATCTCATGGTTTGCAAGTTCTAGCCCTGCACTGGGGTTTGCTGACAGTAGTGCACAGCCTGCTTGGGATTCTTTCTCTCTCTGCCTTTCTCTCTGCCCTTCCCTTACTCCTCTCTCTCAAAATAAATAAATAAACTTAAAAAAAAAGAAAATGGGCAAAAGATTTGAAGAGATGCTTCACAAGGAAAAATATACAGATGGCAAATAAGCATGAGAAAAGACCATCAGTTACCAGGAGCAAACTCAAACCACAAAGAGAAACCACTACACATCCATTAGAATGTCTAAAATAGCAATCCCTATCAAAATAACATGAGCATTCTTCACAGAGCTAGAACAAAAAATCCTAAAATTTGTATGGAACCAGAAAAGACCCCAAATAGCCAAAGCAATCTTGAAAAAGAAAACCAAAGCTGGAGGCATCACAATCCTAGACTTCAAGCTGTATTACAAAGCTGTAATCATCAAGGCAGTATGGTACTGGCACAAAACCAAACATTCAGATCAATGGAACAGAATAAAGAACCCAGAAATGGACCCACAGACATATAGCCAACTAATCTTTGACAAAGTAGGAAAGAATATCTAATGGAATAAAGAAAGTCTCTTCAGCATATGGCACTGGGAAAACTGGACAGTGATATGCAGAAAAATGAATCTGGACCACTTTCTTACACTGTACACAAAAATAAACTCAAAATGGATAAAAGACCTAAATGTAAGACAGAAAGCCATCAACATCCTAGAGGAGAAAGCAGCCAAAAACCTCTTTGACCTTGGTCACAGCAACTTCTTACTCAACATGTCACTGGAGGTAAGGGAAACAAAAGCAAAAATGAACTATTAGGACCTCATCAAAATAAAAAGCTTCTGCACTGTGAAGAAAACAATCAGCAAAACTAAAAGGCAATGGACAGAATGGGAGAAGATATTTGCAAACGAAATATCAGATAGGGTTAGTATACAAAATCTATAAAGAACTAATCAAATTCAACACCCAAAAAACAAATAATCCAGTGAATGGGGAAAAAACATGAACAGACACTTCTCCGAAGAAGACATCCAGACGGCCAACTGATACATGAAAAAATGCCCAACATCACTCATCACCAGGGAAATACAAATCAAAACCACAATGAGATACGACCCCATACCTGTCAGAACGGCTAACATTAACAACTCAGGCAACAACAGATGTTGGCAAGGATGTGGAGAAAGAGGATCTCTTTTGCACTGCTGGTGGGAATGTAAACTGGTGCAGCCACTCTGGAAAATAGTATGGAGCTTCCTCAAAAAATTAAAAACAGCACTACCCTATGATCCAGCAACTACACTAGTGGATATTTATCCAAGGGATACAGGTGTACTTTTTCAAAGGGGCACAACGCACCCCAATGTTTGGCTATCAACAATAGCCAAAGTATGGAAAGAGACCAAATGTCCATTGACGAATGAATGGATAAAGATGTGGTATATATATATATATATATACACATACATACATACATATACATACAATGGAATATTACTTGGCAATCAAAAAGAATGAAATCCTGCCATTTGCAATTATATGGATGGAACTGGAAGGTATTATGCTAAGCGAAATCAGTCAGAAAAAGACAAATATCATATGACTTCACTCATATTAGGAATTTAAGGTACAAAAAAGATGAACATAAGGGAAGGGAAGCAAAAATAATATAAAAACAGGGAGGGGGACAAAACATAAGGGACATAGAGAACATACAGACATACAGAACAGATAGAGGGTTGCTGGAGGGATTATGAGAGGGCGGATGGGGTAAATGGGTAAGGGGCTTAAGGAATCTACTCCTGAAATCATTGTTGCACTATATGCTAACTAGCTTGGATATAAACTTAAAAATAAATAAATTACAAAAGTAAATAAATAAATAAACATTAAAAAAGAATGGCTAAAATAAAAATCTGACAATATTAAGTGGTAACACAGAGGTATAGCAAATGGAATTCTCACATACTGGTGGCAGGAATGCAAAATGGAACAGCCACTATGGAAAACAGTTTGACAGTTTCAGGGTTTTTTTTCCTTATTAAAGAGTATATTTTTAGAGCAGTTTCAGGTTCACAGACAGCTTCTTTTTAAGTTCAACATACAGTTACCATATGATCTAGCAATCCCCCTTGTCGGTATTTATCCAAGAGAGCTGAGAATTTATATTCACACAAAAACTTGTACATAAGTGTTTATGGTGGCTTTATTCCTAATAACAAAACACTGGAAACAGCCCGAATGTCCTTCAGTGGCTGGAAGGATAAACAAACTATGGTTCCTGTGTGGAACGGAATTCCACTCAGCAGTAAACACTATGGATACGAGCAGCAACAACAACATGCATGGGTCTCAAGTGCTTTGTGGTAAGTGAAACAAGTCACATGTGAAAGGCTACATATGTATCCTTCCACTTATATGACATTCTAGAAAAGACAAAGTTACAGGGATACAAGACAGATCAGTGGTTGTCAGGGCCTGGGAGAGCGTGGGGGCAGAGGGCAGACAGACTACAAAAGGATGGCAGGAAGGAATTTGTGGGAAGGGGTGGATGAAACTTCTAGAATCTTATTTGTGGTATTTACATAACTATGCATGTGTCCAAACTCATAGACATATACACACACACAAAAGTGAATTATACTATCTGTAAATTTTTAAAGGGGAATAAAAACAAAGTTCTGTCTCTATAATCTATTGGTGAAACAAGGTTTGCACCCTCAGGGAAATTTTAGAGCAACTGGTAAAATGAACATGCCTGCTCTAAGAAACAGTCTAATATAAGGTGCACACAACTAGATGTATATCAAAACTACACAGGTACAGCGATGCCTGGGTGGCTCAGTTGGTTGGGGGTCCGACTTTGTTTCAGGTCATGATCTCACAGATCATGAATTTGACCCAGACATCGGCTCTCTGCTGTCAGCACGGAGCCTGCTTGGGATCCCGTCTCCCTCTCTCTCTGCTCCTCCCCTGCTTGTGCTCTCTCTCAAAAATAAATATTTTTTAAAGAGACAAGTACAGATGTATTCAACTTCAAAAACTGAAACATAGGTACTGGAATAAAAATAGCAAAGTAAAATTAATGGGAGAAAGCTACCTAGAAAGGCTAAGCCGAGTAATGTTATAAGGGTAAAATCATGCAAGGATCTGAAAGCACTTTGGAAAGTATAGATTTCATAATTCTCTTTGCATCCCCGACAAGGCCTAGCATAATATTATACATATTGCTGGTATTTCATAAATAATGTGTTTATTCCTGTTATGACACATGATCCATAAATAAATTGTTCAAAGGGGTGGAAAGACATTCAAGTCAAAAGGGAGTGTCCAGAAGAAGTTCCTATCAGTTCCAAAGCTGGTCTGATCCCAAGGATCTTCCACTTGTTATATAAGGGCAAAGTTCTGGGGGGTTCACCTTGTAAAATCTTTTTTTTTAATGTTTATTTATTATTGAGACAGAGAGAAACAGAGCACAAGTGGGGGATGGGCCGAGAGAGGGGGAGACAGAGAATTGGAAGCACGCTCCAGGCTCTGAGCTGTCAGCACAGAGCCTGACGGGAGGCTCGAACCCATGAACCACGAGATCATGACCTGAGCCGAAGCCAGCCGCTTAACCGACTGAGCCACCCGGGCGCCCCAACCTTGTAAAGTCTTAATCCAGGACAACTGAGGTCCTGCTTTTGTCTCCAGCGTGGTTTGCAGTTGAATAACTGGTATCAATCTCATGCTCCCTGTTTTACACAGAGGTGTAGGTTCCCCAGGTATCAGCACACAGTCCCCCAGCTGCTTTCGGGGGTGCGCTTCCCGCAGCAGCTCCCTCTGCTTGCCCTCCCCGCTTGACTGCCGGGCTCAGTGTTCTGCAGGAAACAGTGCTGATGCTATCACCCTTCCCAGATCTGCAAGGGCCCTCCCTTGGCTGCAGATCAGCGACATGACAATTAACCTTCAAAGTAGCCTGATCCCAGGTGTGGGGCACATAGCAACAACCACCTCCGGAAAGTTAGCATCTTACGAGCCCACTAGTCCCCCACAGATCCGGTACTGCTATGATTTGCCAAAGTGGAAGAAAACTGCTTAATTAACTGTCTTTACTCACCCTGCCGGGGCTGTAAAAGCCGTTGACCTCTCCCCATCAAAAGATCAAAAGGGTCTCTCTCCCACAAGCCACAGGCTAGAGAGTGTAAAGAATTAATGTTATTCAAACAGATCCTAGTATTCCCTCTCTTTAGCATGCCTCCTAGCTGAACATTTCTCCTGGACACTAAACTCTGAACTGTTTCTGTCAAGTTTTCCTTCATTTTCAACTCTAAAATCTGCTAGTTATTCATGAAAACAATTTAGTCTTACCTCACTGTTGTTTTGTTTTTCGTTTTTATTTTTTATTTTTTTAGCATTTATTTATTTTTGAGAGAGAGAGACACACAGAGTGTGAGCAGGGGAGGGGCAGAGAAAGAGGAGGACACAGAATCAGAAGCAGGCTCCAGGTTCTGAGATGTCAGCACAGAGCCCAATGTGGGGCTCAAACCCATGAACCATGAGATCATGATCTGAGCTGAAGTCGGCCGCTTAACTGACTGAGCCACCTACGTGCTGCAGCTGTTGTTTTGGCCTTAGTTTTCTGTTATTGCAAGTTGGATCGTAAGGACATATATCTCAAATTTTATTATTTTATTTTATTTATTTTATTTTTGAGAGACAGAGAGAGACAGTGCGAGGGTCAGAGAGAGAGGGAAACACAGAATCTGAAGCAGCCTTCAGGCTCAGAGCTAGCTGTCAGCAAAGAGCCTGATGCGGGGCACGAACCCATGAACCGTGAGATCATGACCTGAGCTGAAGCCAGACGCTTAACCGACTGAGCCACCCAGGCGCCCCACCTATCTCAAATTTTAATGCCACAGGAGACAGGCACTGGCTCTGATTCCATATCGTGGAACGAGCAACACATGATTTTTTAAAAAGTTTACTATTATTATTGTTGTTGTTTAGTAATCTCTATACCCAGGGTGGGGCTAGAACTCACAACCCCGAGATCAAGAGCTGTGTGCTCTTCCAACGGAGCCAGCCAGGTGCCCCAACACATGATTTTTTTGTTTTAAGTTTATTTTTGTTTTAAGTTTACTTATTTATTTTGAGAGAGAGAGTGAGCAGGGGAGGGGCAGAGAGAAAGGGAGAGAGAGAGAATCCCAAGCCGGCTCTGGACTGCCAGCACAGAGCCTGGTGTGGGGCTTGAACTCACGAATTGTGAGATCATGACCTGAGCTGAATTCATTTGTCAGATGCTTAACCGGCTGAGCCACCCAGGCGCTCCCCAAAACATTATTTTTAAAATTAAAAACATATTACACAAATGGAAAAACAAGATCTAATGCAAAATGATCACATATCCAGGCTCCTCCTCTAGCTCCTCTAGAAAGGGATTTTATGAGTCACCAAGTTTAGGGATTGAAAGTCATCCATTCCCTTCCAAAAGGTTTTCTGGGTATGTTTTTAAAATGCAACAGGGCAAAAGACCTTCATCTCTTTTCCCTATTTCACATGGTCAGAAGCACAAGGGTCCCAAACAAATGATTTATAAATAAGAAGTCATTTCATATATATATGTGTGTGTGTGTGTGTGTGTGTATTTATTTATTTTGAGAGAGTGTGTGAGCTTGAGCAGGAGTGGAGTGGAGAGCAGGGGAGAGAGAGAGTCCCAAGCCAACTCCACATTGTCAGTGTGGAGCCCCATGTGGGGCTCGAACTCCTGAACCATGAGATCATGACCTGAGCTGAAATCAAGACTGAGCCACCCAGGCACCTCTATTATATATTTTAACTTAAAAATGTTTTTCACGTTCAATACCAAAATACAGACCCTGCACCCTGCAACCTTCTCCACCGCCCCTACACTCAGCATGTTCTCGCCTTCCCCGACTCTCCTCGTGGTGAACAAACAATGCCTACGCGCCGCGCCCGTAGCTCTCCCTTTGCCCCCAGCTCTAATACAGCTCCGATGCCCTGTCAGTTTCATCTCTCTAATTGTGGCCAGATCTGGGAGACTATTTCCTAAAGGAAGGAAGAACCTTGGAAGTTTGGAACATTTTCCCTATCAGACCCACAGAAGAAAAGTTTGGAAAAGCCTTCAAAGCAACGTGTGTACATTCAGGCATCCTAAACAAAAGCAGCCACCAGAAGACTGTCTCCCAGTGGAACTCAATCACGAACCACAGAACGGCTCCTGCGCCAGGAGGGACAATGGCCGGTGTGAAGTGGGAATCTTTCAGCCAAACAGCTTTTCCCCAGGGCTGTGAAGAAAGTCTCTGAGGAGGAGGCTTTGGGACCAAAGAGGGGAAATTGGAAAGCCGCACCTGGGTTAGCCAGATGCAGAAAGAACAAGGAAGCCACCCCAGGGTGGAGCCGGGAGACGCTCCTCACAACAGTGGGACGCATAAACGAACCCAGGAATTTTGGTGGCAGTCAGTGCACACCAACATAACAAATCAAGGCAGTAAGGTAAGCCAGAGTGCAGATGATGTGTTTAAAGTGATAGGAACAGGAAAGGCCGGGAACCTGGTTCTATCAATATTGTTCTAACATTCTTTTTTTTTTTTATGTTTCATTTATTTTTGAGAGAGAGAGAGAGAGACAGCGTGAGCAGGGGAGGGTCAGAGAGAGAGGGAGACATGGAATCTGAAGACAGGCTCCAGGCTCTGAGCTAGCTGTCAGCACAGAGCCCGATGTGGGGCTCAAATCCATGAACCATGAGATCATGACCTGAGCCGAAGCTGGATGCTTAACCGACTGAGTCACCCAGGCGCCCCTGTTTTAACATTCTTAAGGCAAGGCACAGTGAACCTCTCTGGGCCTTTAAATCTTCCAGATGGCAGAAATTTCCCAGGCAACACAGATGTAGGACCTAAGTGTTCTAGGTTTAAGTTCTTGGTCCCGTGTGCTTGTGAGAAGTATGTTATTCTAACGTCATAGGACACTTTACCATTCAGCTAGGTTTTCCCTATGTTCCCTTATTTAATCCTCATAATAACCCTGTGAGACGGCTCTCTTTTCCATTTTATAGAAGCGGAGACTGCGGCTTATAGAAAGTAAAGCTTATAGGGAGTAGTTAACCCCAGCGGCACACGCACGGCGTTGAGATGCCTCATCTGTGATTCTCTGTGTTGCCCAGTGGTTTTCAAACTTTGTTTTTCAAGGCCTTTAACAAGTCCATGGAGTGTTTGTGGGGTTTTTTTTAAGTTTATTTATTTTGAGAGAGAGAGAGAGAGTGTGTGTGAGAGCAGGGGAGGAGTAGAGACAGAGACGGAAAGATGGAATCCCAAGCAGGCTCCGGCACCATCAGCACAGGGCCTGTTGTGGGGCTCAGTCCCACAAACCACACGATCCTGACCTGCGCTGGAATCAAGAGTTGGACGCCTAACCAATTGAGCCCCCCAGGCGCCCCTCTTTGTGGGGTTTTATGGACATTCTTACAGCGAGTCAAAAAAACTTGAGACCACTGCTCAGTAATGCCTGAGTCTGGTATTGCCCTTGGATTTGAAGTACATTTGGCTCCCTCAGCAACCCTCAGAAGGTTAGGCCTTACTTGCCCCTGATGTTGCAATGATTACAACAGATAAGGAGTTCGCAGATAGGGTCTGGGCGCCTTGAAGGCAAGCCTCAATTCTGTAAGAATCCCAGCCGTGCAGGGCTGGGGGCAGAGCGGTGGGCAGAGCCAAAGGAAGTCTGTTACTGAGGCTCGGGGGCCATTGAGTGATAATGCAACGTTCATCTTCCTGTGGAATACTTTGAAGTGCTTTCCCAGTTATGAATGAAATTCTCTCAGGTTGGTTTTTGAAAACTCCGTGAAACAATGAGCTTTTAAATGAGTTACAGTGGCTTCCGGTACCAGCAGTCTAACACATCTCCACAGTGACTGCTGCGACAGGCTGTCATGTATGTTCCTTGGTCTGATGGTTCCCCACCATCTGAACTGTCTTCTTGTTTTTGAGGAGTCTCCTACCATTGGAACTTTAGTCAAAAGCAGGGCTGGCATCCCAGCTTAAAAGTAGAAGGAGAGAAAAAGAAAAAAAAAAGGAGGAGGAGCATATACTTCCTTTACTTCCTTAGGGAGTAGGCCTGTGATCTGAACTTGGCCAGCTGGTGGTGCCCACCTGGAATCCTGGCTCAGGAAACAGTGATGCGGAGAATGAAGTAGAGAAGCGGGATGTTTTCTAGCAACAGCAAAGGTCTACACCAGGGGTAGCACGCAGTGTCCAGTGCTGGCAGTGAGCAAGGCTTCATCAGACGGGCTCTGTGGTAGGATTCTGGCAGTGGTTACAGCTCTCCCTTCCTCTTCATTTATGCCCATTTTTAGAGCTTGAGTCACCAGGAAGTCCCATGAATATCCAACTCCTTCTGGTTGCTCAGGCGCAAACTTTGGAGACTCCCTGAGCCTTTTTTGTAACCCTAGAGCCAATCCATGAGGCAATTCTGAAAGTGGCCTATCTCCTCCACTAGTCCTCGCTGGTGCAGGCCACCATGGCCCCTCACTGAATGAGGCAATAGCCTCTTTTTTCTTTTTTAAGTTTATTTATTTTGAAAGAAAGAGACACATAGAGAGAGAGAAACAGCAGGGGAGGGACAGAGAAAGAGGGGGACAGAGGACCCCAAGCAGGCTCCGTGCTGACAGCACAGAGCCCAATGTGGGGCTTGAACGCACAAACTGTGAGATCATGACCTGAGCCGAAGTCAGACACTTAACTGACTGAGCCACCCAGGTGCCATAATCTTTAAAAATCCTAAGTCAGATCTTGTCACTCCTTTGCTTGAAACCAGCCCAGAGACTCTCATCTTCCTCAGATTCCAAAATACTTATCCAGGTCTACAGGATCGGCCCCTGGTTTGCTGCCTTTCTAATCTCATTTCCTATCACTTCCTCACTTGTTCTCCTCTGGCCACACCAGCCTCCCTGCTATCCTTCTAAATGCTGAGCACACTTCTAGAACGCTCTTCCCCAAGGTGCCCACGTGACTTGCTCCGTCACTCCAGCCAGGTCTCCACACACTTTACTTTATCAGACGGGCTGCCTTGGCTTCATTGTGGGAAAGCACTCCTTTCCTCTTCATTTCTCTTCTCTAACATCTGACTCATTCCTCTTTATTTTCGTTTTTAGCATCTGAAACATAATATATTTATGTTTGTGGTCTATCTCCCCCCTACAATTTACCCTCGTTGAAAGCAGGGACTTTGTTTATTTACTACTGTATCCCCAAGGCCTAGAAGTGTTCGGCACATAGTAAGCACTCAATAAATATACATTAAGTAGATACGATGACCAAATAAATCAGGCATCGTTGGCTTCTATTTCTTACAATGTAAACTCCTAAGAACCTTGTCTGATAGACATAGTGTAGGCCCCAGTACACTGGGGATCAAATGTGTCTCCTTTACTGACCTTGGGCAAAGTCACTTAACACCTGGGGACTTCGTTTCTATGTTGCCCCTCTTTGCTATGAGATAATTTTTACAATTTTTTGAAAAAGTCAAATTTCAGGGGCACCTGGGTGGCTCAGTTGGTTGAGCATCTGATTTCAGCTCAGGTCACAATCCCAGGATCGTTGGATCAGGCCCTGCATTGGGCTCTGTCCTAAGTGTGGGGCCTACTTCAGATTCCTTTTCTTTCTCCTCTCTCTCTCTCTCTCTCTCTTGCTGCGCCTCTCCATTGCACACACATTCTTTTTCTACATAAAATTAAAAAAAAAAAATAGTAGGGGCTCCTGGGTGGCTTAGTTGGTTAAGCATCTGACTCTTGTTCAGTTCAGGTCATGATATCAAGATTTGTGAGATCGAGCCCCATGTCCGGCTCTGGACTGACAGTGTGGAGTTTGCTTGGGATTCTCTCTCTCCCTCCCTCTCTCTCTCTCTCTCTCTCTCTCTCTCTCTCTCTCTCTTTCTCCCCCTCCCTGGTCCATCCCTTCTCTCTCTCAAAACAAATAAATAAACATTAAAAAATAAAAATCATCCTAAAAAGCTAGTAAATTGAAAAAAAAGTGCCAAATTTCAAAGCAACAATAGAATAGGTATTTTCCAAACTACATCATTCTTTAGCTTTTACAACTAGCATTTACATCTTCTTTGAAATGAGCCATCTCTCCTCAAAGTTTTATTATACTCGGGTAATTCTTATGTGGCCAGTGCTATTTATCACCACTGCCACCAACATAGCTCCCATAATCATCACTAAAGAAAAGCAACAAGCTAAAAGACAGAGAATTTCAGAGGAAGGGAAAGCTCATCATGAACTATGTTGAGAAATGAGTTGGGCTGGAGCTAGATTTGAATGAAAGATGGATTTAAGGTGAGCAGGGGGACGGTGGTCTATGGTCATGTTATACAGGTAAGAGCAGAGCATTGCAGGATCATGATGAGGAAGGGGAATAACCAAGGGTAAGCGGAGTCCAGGTGGGTACGGATACCCACTAGCTACGCACTGGCTTCTCTTGATTTCTAGCAAAAGACTTAGACACCACAGCTTAAAGTTTCGTCTTAGGACTGCTCCAAATTGTCCGCATGTTTCTTGCATCCAAAGACTGTATAAAGTTTTTATTTTAAGCTCCTTTGCATATTTGCTGACTCCTATAAAATTACAGGCCTTTTTCTCATGAACTTCTACCAAATCAAATTTTTTCCTTCCTGTACTTAGTATATATTTTAATGTATATACTGGACTTTCTGACTATTTCTGTAAATTTCTGTCTTGTAGCCTATGAATTAGAATTTGAAATACTAAGTATCTTGGTCAATGTAGTAAGTTATAATTACCACAGTTTATGTCACCTGAAAATTTCAAAATTATTTCTCATGGGTCTTTATCCAAGTTATTGAATAAATTGTTGAATGAGATAAGGCCTGGGACTTCAGCGATCTCTTTCCAAGTTGAAATTGATCTTATCAGTACTTGGATTTAATTTTTGAAATTCACAATAAATAAATTCACTCAACTGTTTTGCAGGGAAGAGATTGTAGTTTAGTAAATAGAGCAGTGGACTAAGATTCCTATGAACATGATTCTGAAACAAACTTTGACACTGACAAGTCAACTAACTTCTCTTGAACTTATTTGTAAAATGAGAGGGCTCCATTTCCAAAATTCAAGGATTCTATTATCCAGTTCATATTTCTCCATGAAGAGAGACAATATTGTACCACCTCTTTAGGTACCCATTTTCTTCTTAAAGACAGGGCAATAATATTTCTCTTTAGTATTTTAGCATGGGGGGGGGGGTCCTATAATATGCTCATCTAATTTCAATTAGTCTAATTTCAAATATTCTAACTCCAATTCATTCCACAAATATTTGCTGACTGCATACTGTGTCAGGCTTATACTAAGGGGCCTCTAAAATAAATCACCAAGAGAAGACAAAGTTAATTAGAAATAGATCCTGTATCCCCAGATTTTGGATCTGTGCAGCACTATGGAAGTATGTCTCAGACTCCTTTCCGCTGACACTGACCATTGCAGTTTCCACAGCATCAATGTTTATGCATTTCATTGAAGACCGTCTTGTCCCTGAATTCTCTGATATTCTCTCATTCCCTCAGAGGCCATATACAACTATCATTCTATTCATTCCATTTTTCCAGTGTTTGCTCTTGGACCTTTAGGAAAATATGAATTATATCAATTAGGATTTGACCAAGGAAGGAGACCACAATGAGTAAAATAATAGAGGAAAGGAAGCTCCCATGGTAGGCCTAGAGCTTACTTTAAAAAAAAAAAGGAAAAAGTATTATAACTTAAAACTTCTGTAAAACAAGAGACCACAAATAAAGTGAAAAACAAGCCACAGATTAAGAGAATATGGCTATAATAAATATTACCTACAAGGAGTTAATATTTAGAATACATAAAAAACTGCTACACCACAATAAGAAAGTAAAAAAACAACCTAATAGAAAAATGGGCAAAAGATATGAACAAGCAATTTGTGGAAGAGAAAACTCAAGTAGCCAATAAACATATGAAACTCAATTTCTCTACTAATAATATAAATGCAAATTAAAATAGATTTTACTCATATTCATCAGACCAAAAAACATTTTGAAGTCTACAAAAACCAGTATTGATAAAAATGTGAAGAATTACGTACTTACACACTGCTTGTACAAGGTAAATTGGTACAACTACTTTGGAAAATGATTTGACAATAACTAATAAAGTTTAAGATGCACATAACACATGACCCAACAATGCTAGCTGAGTAGAAATATTCTAGTCTGGGGAACCTGGGTGACTCAGTCATTTGAGCCTCTGACTCTTGATTTTGGCTCAGGTTCTGATCTCACAGTTTATGAGACTGAATCCTGTGTCAGGCTGCAAGCTGACAGGGCAGAGCCTCCTTGGGATTCTCTCTCTCTTTCTCCCTCTGCCCCTGTCACTCGCTCTGTTTCTCTTATTCTCTCAAAATAAAGAAATATTAAGTCTAGAGAATCCTTACGTGTGTGTACAATGAGAACAGTACAAGATATTCATTACAGCACTGATGTAACACTGATAATTGGCAACAATCTTAATGTCCATCAATAAGTAGCTAAAAAATATAAACTGAAGCATATTCATCCAATAAAAATATTTGATACTTAAAATGACTGCTAGAATTACATATACTACCATGGATAAATATAAAAAATAATCTTGACAGTCTACAAAACCGAGTATTTTTTGCAATTTGCAAAATAATATAATATAATAATATATTATAATTATTAAAATAATATAAAATTTAGAAATAGGCAAAACACTAGCATATATTATACATTAAATATATAAAACACATACAAAAATGATATACATTAACATAATAAATACCACTGGGAAGAAAGAGATTCTATCATAAAGGGTACAAAGTGGATTCAATTATATATGTAATGTTCAACTCTTAAAAAGAAAAAAATTCTGAGGGGTGCCTGGGTGGCTCAGTTGGTTGGGCATCTGGCCCTTGATTTAGGTTCAGGTTATGATCCCAGGTTTGTAGGATCGAGCTCTGTGTTGGGCCCTGCACGCTGAGTGTGGAGCCTGCTTGAGGTCTGTTCTTTCTCTCTCTCTCCATTTCCCTCAGCCCCTCTCCCCAGCTTTGCTCTCTCTCTAAAAGAAAAAAAAATCTGAAGCAATTATGACCAGATGTTAAGATGTGACAAGCTAGGTTATGGATACATTGGGGTTTTTGGAAGATTTTATTTTTAAGTACTCTCTACATCCAATGTGGGGTTCAAATTTACAATCCGGGGATCAAGAGTTGCATGCGCTCCTGACTGAACCAGCCAGGTGCCCTGTTCCCTTCACTTCTAAGTTCCTGGCCTTTCACTGCCCTTCCCACTATCAAGACCTGATCCTCAGACTCTTTTTTTGCTAAAAGGCCTGAATTTTCTTGGCTTTTTCTTAAACTTTTACATTTTTCCTGGCATTCCTAAAAGGTAAGAACAGTTCTCCTTCCCATATTTTGTAGGTGGGGAGATTAAAGTCCATAAAAATGAAGGAACTTTAGCCAAAGTTACATAGGAAAATAGCTGGAATTGAAATAGAATTCTTCTGATTCTTGACCTTCTATTCCAAACACTCTGTCATAATATTAAAAAAAAAAAACCAAAAAACAGTAAACTAACAAGATCAATTAAAAGTTCATACCTCAGGACTTCCTGAAAGACAGCAAAGAGTAACTGTGCCCCACGCTCCAAGCTTTCCCTGCTCTCCAGATTTCTGAAAAACAAATTGAAATAAAGAGAAACTCAGTATTAGCAATAAGATTTAGAGAATTAAACTCAAGGTGCAGAAGTACATAGAAAAGTAATACAGGACCTGTAGAAATAACAATACTATCATTAACCCACAGTTAACTCAACCATTGAGATGGATAAACCATAAGAAACACAAAAATATGTTAGGGAGGAGGTGAAAATTAATCCCTAAAGAAGATAAATGCAAGAGAATGTCTAGTTTAGATGGTTATATGTATTTACGAAGCAGCACCTTGTCAGGATTATTCCGCTACCAAGTAAGATGATTCTGTAAACACTAAAAAACAAAATGGGCCCAGCAGGATAAAGTAGCACCAGGGAAATGAAAAGTAACGTAGAGAAATGTATTAGGAAATAAAAAATAGAAATATATTTTAAAAGAACATGAAAGAGGAAAGGCAGAACCCACCACTGAAAAACAGAAATCTCAAAGAATGCCGGAAAACGGGCACATATGTAATCAATAAAGGTGTCAAAGAGTATTTTTTCACCCGAATAAAGAACTGGGACTGGACACAAAGAGAGCTCAGAGAGCAAATCAAAATTAACTGCAGAGTCCAAGACCGTGGCTTAGGGGAAAAGAAACTAAATTACTGTTGAAAAAAAATAATTCTAAGCCTTCCAACCTGAAAAAAAGCAGGCTCTATTCAAATTAGAGCAGCTTTATTATTTTGCCATTAAAACAAACCAAAGGAATCGCTGGGAAAAAAAAGACACTTAATTCAAATATAAGTTTCATTAGTAAATAAATGGACCAGGAAAGCAGCATTCATTTGGCAAAAGAGGAAGCATATGTCTTTTTATATTTGTTATCTTCAAGAGCACCAAGGCCTCTGGAAACTACTGTTTGAAGAAAAGTGATGTAAAGAAAAGTGGTATGTTACATGCCAGCTTGGCTAGGTGATAACCCCCAGTTATTCCATCAAATACTGTGTGAGGCATTACTGTGAAGGTATTTTGTAGATGTGTCTGCTTTAATTAAAGAGATTATCCTAGATTATCTGAGTGGGCCTGATTCAATCAGCTGAAATCTCTTAAGAGCAAAACTTGGAAGAAATTCCACCTATGAACTGAAGCCTCATCTCGCCGGAGATTTCCAGCACGGCCTCTCTGATGACCTACCTTATGGATTTCAGACTTTTCTAGTCAGCCTCCACAACTGCAAAGGCCAATCCCTTGTAATAAATCTCTTAATATATATCTCCTACTGGGTCTCTTTCTCTGGTGGAAATTTGACTGACATAGGGATGTTAATTGCAGTTGTTGGCAAGTCTTCTTCATTGATATAATATTAGGAAGAGGATATGGGAGAGAGATTGATTTCCTAAATTATAAAACCTCATAGCAAATTAATTAAGAATGAGAAGGTATGAGGAAGTCAAAAGATAGAGAAGCCAAATGGTTGGGGTGCGTGGGTGGCTCAGTGGGTTGAGCCTTCAACTCTTGATTTCTGCTCAGCTCACAGTCCCAGAGTCTTGGGATCGAGTCCTGCATCAGGCTCTGCTGCTTGGGGTTCTCTCTGTCTCTCATAAAAAATAAAAAAAATTTAAAAAAAGGCAAATGCTTACCTTACAATATGATAGACAGAGTTATTTTTTATTAGATAGCTACAAATAGGCAAATACAGAGTTAAGAATGTTTTTGGACTCAAGATATTTACCGGTGGAGTTAATAATAGGGTGTTTGTGCAGCCAACTTCCCAGATCGCTCCCCACATCCCTGCCTCCTGTATTTACGTCCGTGTGTTGTGTTGTCCCTTTCCACAGTGTCCTCGGACTGGTCTGTATGACCAATAGAATACAGCAAAAGTGACAGTATATCATTTGGAAGATGAGGTAATAAAAGATATTAGAGTTTCTATTTTGATCTCTCTCGCTCTCTTGGATCATTTGCTTTGGGGGAAGCCATCTGCTATGTCACAAATAATCCTATGGAGAGGTCCATGTGGAAAGGATCGAGGCCTCTAGTGAGCTTAGAAGCAAACTGTCTAGCATCCAATCAAGTCTTCAGAGGACTGAGGCATCAGGTGACTTGCAGACTGTAACCTCACGCACACCCTATCCAGAACTGCCCAGCCAAACCACTCCGAGATTCCTGACTCTTAGAAACTGCGGGAGATAACAAATGTTGGCTCAGCTACTAAGTTTCCCTGTCAGAATGACTTAAAAGGTAAAAGGAAACAAAGTAAAATTCAGAAAAGGCAGAACGGAAGAAGCAAGCATAAAAGTTAGGAGGCATAAATAGAAAGTAAAATAAACCAAGAATAACAATGAAAATTATCCTAAATAGTAGAAATCTTGCTATTAGAAGGCAAACAAGCATAAATTATTTAAAAATCAATTAAACAATATATTACTAACATAGATACTTAGAAGTCAAGAGGCTTAGAAAAGCTAAACATCAGGGAATGGGCAAAAATAAACTAAACAGATTAAAAAGGAAAGCAGCGATAGTAATATTAATATCAGATGAAACAGAATTTAAGGCAAAAAAAAAAGCACTTAAGGCAGGTAGTTACTGAATATGATAAAAGGTAGTCAATAATGAATATTAGAATAATAAGGAATTGATATAGACCAACATGGCAGCTGATTCTATCATGTAGATTAATACCCTCGTAATCAGAAAATTATAAAAATACAATTACAATAAAAAATTTTAATTCTTCAATATCACCGATAGATTAAGCATGTAATATATATAAAGCTATCAAGGATCAGGGCACCAGGATGACTCAGTTGGTTAAATGTTCAACTTCAGCTCAGGTCATGATCTTGCGACTCTGTGCTGGCAGCTTGGAGCCTAGACCCTGCTTTGGATTCTGTGTCTTCCTCTTCCCCTAATCCCTCCCCCACTTGTGCTCCCTCTCTCTCAAAAATAAATAAACATCAAAAAAAAAAAAAGCTGTAAAGGATCTAAACACCATAATTCATAATAAAGAACATTATTACAGATTTTACATTCTACAAATAATGGCTATATATGTTCATATACAGAAATTGAACATAATAGATTATTGAGAAAAATCTCATTAAAGAAAACAAAGGAAAATATTGACAGGCTATATTTTTTATCTGCAGTTAAACATTAACTGCATTAATGTTTTCTTATAAAGAGTCCCGAATCATCTGTAAAGTAAAGTTTCCACAAATAAGAACTTGAACAAAAAGAAAGAAATGTAAAGAGACTGATTTGCAGGCCATTAAAGTATACGGCAAATGTTAGCAATTGTGATTAGTTACTTCTTTTTAAAAAATAATAAAAATATCAACTTATTTAAATCTTTGTGGTAAAGTCAAACCAGTATTTGGAGAAAAATGTATAGTTTTAAATATCAGATTTTTTAAGACCGCAAAGAGATTGAATATAAAAGCAACAAAATCCCCAAAAGTAAAGAGAATGGGACTAATTAAAACCAAAATAAAGTTAATTAGAAATAAAAACAATTTAATTTTGTAAATATTACGAAATAGACAAGGCTCCAGCAAATCTAATCAAGAAGAGAGAAAAATAGGGGTGCCTGGGTGACTCGGTCAGTCAAGCGTCTGACTTTGCCTCAGGTCATGATCTCACGGTTCATGGGTTCAAGCCCCTCATCGGGCTCTGTGCTGACAGCTCAGAGAACCTGGAGCCTGCTTCGGATTCTCTGTCTCCCTTTCTCTCTGCTCCTCCTCCTCTCATGCTCTATATCTCTCTGTCTCAAAACTAAATAAACATTAAAAAAAATTTTTTAAAGCAACGTAACTTGAAAAAAAAAAAGAAAAATAGACATAAATTATTAGAAACAAGGAGCTAAGTAATATAAGAACATGGTAAAATTTCCCCTATCCTAAAGAAAACCCTTTCTTTTATTAGAGTTTTCTCTCTCTCCTTTTGAAAGACCCTCTGAAAACCAAATGATATTTTGGAACTAATGTATGTTTTCTGATGATAAGAGTAAAACAAGACTTACATTTCTGCTAGTATAATAGACTATACACAAGAAAACTGTACCACCTGCTAAAGCAACCAAAACTAGTAGGTTTTTTAAAAAATGGAAGTATAGTCAACATACAACATTACTCTAGTTTCCGATGTACAACATAATGATTTAACAAGTCTATTCTTTGTGCTATGCTCACCACAAGTAGAGCTACCATCTGTAATTACTAGATTTTTAAAAAGTCTCCAGTGTCCTCAGAAGCTGACAAGAAGAAGCGCCTGGGTGGCTCAATTGGTTAAGCATCTGACTTCAGCTCAGGTCATGATCTCACGGTTCATGGGTTTGAGCCCTGCATAGAGTTCTGTGCTGACAGCTCAGAGCCTGGAGTCTGTTTCAGATTCTGTGTCTCCCTCTCTCTCTGCCCGCCACCCCCACACTCGTGCTCTCTCTCTGTCTCAAAAATTTAAAAAAAATATATATAAAAAATAAAGAAGCTGACAAGAAATTAAAGATTACTTAATGTTATGACATTTATTCTAAGGCATTATTGGTTGAAAGAGATACCACTATTTTATTCACTACTAAAAAGTGAGGGAAAGCTGTCAAACTCTAACATAATACTTTCTTAAAATTAATGACTTTTACTTTGTACTTACTGATATATTTTATTTTTTAAAGTTTATTTATTTATTTTGAGAGAGAGAGATTATGTGTGAGCTGAGGAGAGGCAGCGAGTGAGGGAGAGAGGAGACTGAATTGACAGACCAGAGCCCAATGCAGGGCTCAAACTCATGAACAGAAAGAGATATTTTAGACTTTGCTATCTATTTTAAGTACAAATTATTCTTGGGTATATATAAACAGTAAAGTACGAGTGAAAAAATCATCTAAGTTTTGCCTAAAACTCCCTCATTTAATCTTACTCTTCCCCACAATGCTCTGTGCCCTCAAGAACACGAGTGAGTTATTATTTCATAAAATAATCCTTAAAAAAATGAAAAACAATTGGCACTGGGATCTCCAGCCCGACTTTGCAAATAGTCAACTGATGTCTGACTCATGTTTCAGGAACGCTGCTCAATGCGTCTGATTCTCTATGAGAACAGCTCCCCTCCGTAGACATTTGATTCCTAGGAGTTAAAAGAATGCTCTGCCATCTGACTCCAGATTTTCTTCCAAGCCACTGCTAGTCATTTTGCAAGTTTTGATACTGCACTTTAAAAAAAATTTTTTTTAAATTTATTTTTGAGAGACGGAGAGAGACAGCGCAAGCAGGAGAGGGTCAGAGAGAGAGGAAGACACAGAATCTGAGCAGGCTCCAGGCTCTGAGCTAGCTGTCAGCACAGAGCCCAATGCAGAACTTGAACCCACAAACCGTGAGATCATGACCTGAGCCGAAGTCAGACACTTAACTGACTGCGCCAGCCAGGCGCCCCTGATGCTGCACTTTTGATATTCCTACGCACATAAACAATACATCTACGGTATACCTGACCGTGTCTGACAGTAAATCCTTCAATTTAAGATCTATGTAGATTTCAGAAACGTTAAAATGTGTGTGTGTGTGATAATGTATATTTTGTAATAAAATAAAATAAATTATAGTAGGGATGAAGATATGAAAGAAATCTACCCAAACTGGAAAAGCCTACATTCACTTTTGATACAGTTTGTCACATGTGAGTTAAAAGCAAAAGCCCAGGACCACCTAAAATAGGGACATGAAAAGGAGATTCTCTTCCCACCTCCCCTGAGGCTGAATCCTGAAAGCATTACACTCTCAGTGTGAAGCCAATTAGAATTCATCTATTGCCCCAGCGCAACTATCCCCACCTGAGGACTACAACAAACACTGCTCATCTTGAAACTTGGGCTATGGCAGGAGGAGGAGGAGATTCTCTCCCCTAAGAATCTGTAACCACGAGTTACTCCAATGCAGGTTTGTAGCCCAAACACACACAACCTAGATACCTGAAAACAAAAGTCTTGGGCCAAAATTTAAGTTTAAAGTAGTCTTAGCACAATGATGCCCTCAGGTGCCCAAACGAAGCAAAAGCAAATCTCCTTGAAGGAACTCATCTTCATCCCATGCCTTAAAGATTTCCCAAAGGAAAAAGAAATTTTTGATCAGTTCACAGGAGAACGACAATATAACGAAACAAAGACAAATCACAAAACCACCAGGAAAGAAAGCACTGTGAGCAAGAGCCAGCAGAAATGACAGGAAAATCAGAACTAAAGGTATCAGATATTAGAATTATCAGGCACCAAATAGGGAAACCGACATATCTAAAAAGAAGCCAAGTACTAAACACAATAATAATTACAATTAAAAATCGTCTGGGATAATTAGCTGGCTCAGTTAGTCGTCTTGATCTCGGGTTTGTGGGTTAGAGCCCCATGTTGAGTATAGAGATTACTTACCAGTAAAATCTTTAACAAATTAAAAAAATTGTTTTCTGAATAGGTCTAATAGCTTTTCAGGCACAGACAAAAATAATGGTCTAGAAGATAGACCTGAAAAAATTGTACAGAACAAAGTAAAAAAAAAAAAAGATGATAAATATGCAAAAGGTAATGAAGGATATAGAGCAAGGATCTAACAAATGACTATTTAAAATAGTCAAGGAGGAGATTATGAACATGGAGTGGAGGAAATAACTGAAGAAATAATGGCTGACAATGCTTCAGAACTAAAGAAAGAATTCAATTCACAGAGGCAAGAAATCCAATGAATTCCAAGCAGAATAAGTAAAAAGAGTTTATACCCAGACCTACAACAGGGAAACGATAGAACAAAAGTAAAAAACAAAAAGAAATAAATAAAACTACATTGGAGGCAGCCACTAAGAAAAGAGCCATTAGCTTCACATGTGTCACAATTAGAATGACAGATGACTTATCAACAGTAACAACGGAAGCTAGAAGTTAATGAAGTAATATTTCTAAAGTGCTTAATGCACTGCAAAAAGCAATTGTCACTTTTCTGGGGCACCTGGGTGGCTCAGCTGGTTAAGCATCTGACTCTTGATTTTGGCTTAGGTCATGACCTCATTGTTCATGAACTTGAGCCCCCACCCAGCTCTGCACTGACAGTGCAGAGCCTACTTGGGATTCTTTCTCTTTCCCTCTCTCTCTCTGCTCCTTCCCAGTGTGCATGCATGTTCATTCTCTCTGTCTCTCTGTCTGTCTCTCTCTCACTCACTCAAAATAAATAAGCTTTAAAAAAAAAAAGTAACTTACCGAAATTCTATGGCCTCTGGAAATATCTTTATAAACAAAGGCTAGTGGTACCTTGGTGGCTCAGTCAGTTGAGTGTCTGACTTTAGCTCAGGTCATGATCTCACAGTTTGTAAGTTTGAGCCCCATATTGGGTCAGTGCTGTCAGTGCGGAGTCCACTTCAGATCCTTGTCCCCCTTTCTCTCTGCACCATCCCTGCTTGCCCTCTCTCTCTTTCAAAAATAAACATTTAAATAAGACCCACAACAGTTAAATAAAAACATTTTTCAGACAGAGAGTTTACCATCACAGATCTTCATTAAAGAAAATTTTAGAGTGTGTACCTTAGACAGAAAGAAAGTGATCGATCACAGATGGTCTAAAATGAAAGAAAATACCGAAAGACCAAAGTGGCAAATACACAGGTTAATCCAAACAAACACTGCCACAGGAAAATATAGTAATACTGCCTTACAAAATTAAGAAAAATGAGGTAGACCCTTTAAGGAGATAGTTAGGGTGGGATCATAGGATTGGGACAGGGCTCTCATCAGACAGAACTAGTATCCATATAAAAAAAAAAAGAGGATAAGACACCAGACAGCTCCCTCTTTCCCTGCACACACAGAAGAAAGGGTGTGTGAGGACATAAGAAGGCAGCCTCCCGAAAGCCAGGACGAGAGCTATCACCAGAAATAGAATCTGCTAGCATCTTGATCTGGGATATCTAGCCCCTGCAACTGTGAAAATACGCATTTGCTGTTGAAGCCACCCAGTCTGTGGTATTTTGTTACGGTAGCCCAAACAGACTGATACTCTTACTTTCTCAGACATCCTTCCATCTAGCAGTGAAAATAACACTTGGTTGTGGCCAATAATATATAAAGAAATCTTTGGGTATAAGCTCTGAGAATGCTTTTCAGTTGTCATTTTTTAAAATTTTTATTTTAAATGTATGCTATGATCTCCCCCTGCCCCATGTTTATTTATTTTGAGAGAGAGAGCACATGTATGCATAAGCGGGGGAAGGGCAGAGACAGAGAGGGAGAGAATCCCAAGCAGGCTCCATGCTGTGAGCGCAGAGCCCAAGGCAGTGCTCAATCCCATAAACCAAACTGTGAGGTCACAACCTGGGTTGGACACTCAACTGGCTGAGCCACCTAGGTGCCCCTGAGAATGCGTTTTAAAAAAGGACAGACCCAGAAGATATGCTCCTTCAGACACCCTCCATTGTCCTAGCAGAACAGCATTCCTTTCTTGTGATCATAAGGGGCTGGACATAAGGATAATGTTCTGTGTGACCAGCGAAGAGCAGAAAAAGATGAAAGTAGCCTGGGTACTATCTGGATGGTATCATCATACTCTTCAACACGGCTAAGTGCTATGTACCAATGAATGGCCAATGGCTGCACTACCTATCTAAGATTTCTTTTTTTTATGGTTTTTTTTTTTTTTTGAGAGACAGAGAGAAACAGCGTGAACAGGGGAGGGTCAGAGAGAGAGGGAGACAGAATCCAAAGCAGGCTCCGGGCTCTGAGCTGTCAGCACAGAGCCTGATGAGGGGCTCAAACCCACGAACCGTGGGATCATGACCTGAGCCAAAGTCAGACGTTTAACCGACTGAGCCACCCAGGCGCCCCATCTCAGATTTCTTATTGTGAGCTGAATAAACTTATATTTGTTTAAGCTCCTGCTACTTGGCTTTTGTGTTGCTTGCAAGTTTCCAGAAAATATCATATTCTCAAATGATAAACCCAAGGAGAAAAGATGGAAAAAGAAGTTATAAGGATGAGAAGCAATAGCAAAACTGAAGTGTTGGCTTACTGCTTCCTTCTCTTTCAAAGAGTGGGCACCGAAAGTGAGTCACATTTTTAAAAACATTCTTGGTACGTTAAATGTTGATGAACATAAATGGAATCAAATATAAGCAAATTCACACGAATTTTTAAGATAAAACATTTAAAGGGGTGCCTGCCTGGCACATGACTAGCTCTCAGGGTTATGAGTTCAAACCCCACGTTGAATGTAACAACTACTTAAAAAAATTAATTCTTAAAAAAACATGAAGGAGTGCCTGGGTGGCTCCATTAGTGAAGATCAATGAGTGTTCAACTCTTGATTTCAGCTCAGGACATGATCCCAGGGTCATGGAATTGAGCCCCGCCTCAGGGTCCATACTAAGCATGGAGCCTGCTTGGGATTCTCTCTCTCTCTCTCTCTCTCTCTCTCTCTCTCTCTCTCTCTCTGCCCCTCTCTGCCACTCACATGCTCTATCTCTAAAAATAAAAAATTAGGGGCACTTGGGTGGCTCAGTCGGTTAAGCGTCCGACTTTGGTTCAGGTCATGATCTCACGGTTTGTGGGTTCAAGCCCCGCTTTGGGCTCTGTGCTGACAGCTAGCTCAGAGCCTGGAGCCTGTCTTCAGATTCTGTGTCTCCCTCTCTCTCTGACCCTCCCCTGCTCTCCCTCTCAAAAATAAATTAAAAACATTAAGAAATAAAAAAAATTAAAATTAAAAATTAAATTAAATTAAATTAAAATTACAAAAAAAACCAACATGAAGATAAAGCTTAAGCGTCATGCCTTCTCATATACACAGGCCCTTTCAAGGTCCTAGGACGAACCCTAGCAATCTTTACACGACCAAATATATTTTTAATTTGCAAAAATCAAGGTTAAGATTATTGTCTCTTTCCACTTAGATTTTCCCTTTATCACACATTCCCTTGTATCTGGTCACAGATATTTTTGGATCCAGCGAAGAACTTGAGCTGGGGGGTATATTTTAGTTAGGTGAGCTATTGTATGCAGTTCAGTTAGTTCTGGCCATAAATTACTGCTAACCCTCCCCGTGAGGGTACGCATCCA
Source organism: Helogale parvula (assembly GCA_004023845.1). NCBI lineage: Eukaryota > Metazoa > Chordata > Mammalia > Carnivora > Herpestidae > Helogale > Helogale parvula. Next base: position 55,177 of record PJEM01003611.1, read on the forward strand.
GGAACACTCCTAAAATCTACTAGGCCAGTTTACCTGGCATTGGCACAGGAAGGCACATGTTAAAGGCCATATAAAATTGTAAATGGAGGATTCCAGTCTCGTAAAGACCTAATTAAAAGCCAAGATATTCCTGTCAGAAACATATGGATAATGCAACATATGCAATATTCAATGTACCATAGATTTTCTCCCTCTTTTTTGATGGGAATGACTTGAGGTATAAAGCTTAATACACCCTTTCCACTGCAATTTGAAGAGATATTTTGAAATGTTTTAATAAAGTGAAAAATGTTAGCTTCCTAATTTGGACTTACATAAGGTTGAATTTTGTCATCTTTAAATTTATATATTAAAAAAATCAAAGGAAAATTCAGATTACAAAACAAAAGCATTAGAGAGAAGCTATGAAATCAGTAAATTTGTATTTTTATTAAGAAGAGAATTATAACAGGAACATTTTTATATCATATCAAAATTATTAACTTTTTTTTTTTTTTTTTGAGAGACAGCACAAGCAGGGGAGGGTCAGAAAGAGAGGGAACAGAATCCAAAGCAGGCTTCAGGCTCTGAGCTAGCTGTCAGCACAGAGCCCGACGCGGGGCTCAAACCCACGAACTGTGAGATCATGACCTGAGCCGAAGCCAGATGCTCAACCGACTGAGCCACCCAGGCGCCCCCAATTATTAACTTTTTAATGTTTATTTTTGAGAGAGAGAGAGACACGGAGCACAAGTGAGGGAGGGGCAGAGAGAGAGGGAGTCACAGAATCTGAAGCAGGTGGATGCATCAAGCCGTTAGCAGAGAGTCAGACATGGGGCTCGAACCCACAAACAATGAGATCATGACCTGAGCCAAAGTTAGACGCTTAACCCACTGAGACACCCAGGCACCCTTATAATTATTAATGTTTTAAGAGTATGAGCTAAATTTGAATCAGAGGTAAATAGGTTCTTGGATTATTATTAATCTGACCAATGAAGAGAAATGAACAAATAAACATATTGCAACTTCTAGCTGGATTGACTACAAAGAAAGAGAACATAACTCACAATACTCACTAAATGAAGATATCTATGGCATTTGTGTCATTAATACAAAGAGTATTTTAGGATTAGTTACTGCACAAGAAAACGTGAAACACCCTGAAATCTGAAGATTATACATGAAAGAAACTTGACAGAGATTTTAGCAAACTTGACAATTTTAAGAAACTATATAGTATTATTAATAACAAATTGCAAAGCTGAATAAATTTTTTTAAACAATCAAAGTATGTTTTAAACAACCATGAAAGAGAAAAGACTGATTTATCCTTCTATTTATTTAATAGGAAATGTTACAAAATCTTATTATCTTAAGAAGCAATCAAAGAGTTGCAGGGAAAAAAAGCATCACAGAAGTGATTCAGGTTATCAGCTAATAAAAACATTATGTTGTTTTATAGATTTTATAATTTTGTGTTGTCAATTTAAAACATTTTATTTCTTTTCTCATTCAAAATAAATAAATGCTCATTTCTGTATGTGATTCCATTTTTATAATTTTATATGCTTTTTATTTTTTATTTTTTTTATTATTAAAAAAATTTTTTTTTAAATCCTACCCATTCTTCCAGGTCCTTTGTCTTTTCTTTTTTTTTTAATTTTTTAAAAAATGTTTTATTTTTTTATTTTTGATACAGAGAGAGACAGAACATGAGAAGGGGAGGCGTAGAGAGAGAAGGAGACACAGAACTGGAAGCAGGCTCCAGGCTCTGAGCTAGCTGTCAGCACAGAGCCCAACGCGGGGCTCGAACCCACGAACGTGAGATCTGACCTGAGCCGAAGTCGGAGGCTTAACCGACTAAGCCACCCAGGCACCCCTTATATGCTTTTTAAAAAGATTCACCCAAATTATATAAGTTTCAGGTTCTACAAAGCCTGGGTCCACCCTTATGACAGGTTAATATTAAAAACAAACTCTAGGGGAACCTGACTAGCTCAATTGGTACACATGTGACTCAGTTTAGGTCATGAGTTTGAGTCCCATGTTGGGCACAGAGTTTATTATTTAAAAAGCACTCCATCAGATAAGGTAAACTTACCAATCATTTCAATAGAAGTTTGAAAAGAAGGCCTAATAAAATTCACTAATGTTCTCATCAACAGTATAATATATCCTATCCAGAGTTAATCCAGCTGTAGTTTGAGGTAACAGTACCCATAAGATTACCCTTACAAATTCACATCCACTGTAAATTTGGAGGGGTTCTAAAAACCATCTTCTGGTTGGCTAATTCCCTAGAAGGACTTACAGAACTCCCTGAAAACTTTTGTACTTACAATTACAGTTCGTTACAGAGTAAAAATTTATTTTATTTTATTTTTTAAAGTTTATTTATTTTGAGAGAGAGAAAGTGCACACACACACACAAGCAGGGGAAAGGCAGAGAGAGGAAGAGACAGAATCCCAGGTATGCTCCTTGCCATCAGTGCAGAACCTAAAGCAGGGCTCAAACTCACAAACTGCGAGATCATGACCTGAGCGGAGTTCAAGATCTGGACGCTTAACCGACTGAGCCACCCAGGCGCTGCTCCTAGATTAAAGATTTAAATCGAAATCAGCCAAGGGGAGAAATGCGCAGGGCAGACTCCAGAGTGGGTTACATCCAGAGCCCCCCTCATCGGTCCCCATGGAATCATTTTTGGTATCACTTCCTTCTTGTCACAGTACGTGACCATATGCACACAATACTGCCAAACAGGGAAGCTCAGCTGAACCTTCAGTATCCAGAATTTTTATTAAGGCTTGATTTTATTAAGGCTTAGCCCACCTGGCTAATTCTTAATTTTTATTCCCTCCCAAGGTTGAGATAATACCTTTAGTCATCAATTCCTCTAGACATCGGAGCTAATATCCTGTGGCCCAAAGCCCGTATCGTAAACCACAGTGTTAAACGTTTTGTGTTCTAAGCCCCCAGCTAACAAAGACATTCTATCAGGCAGGACATTCCTGTCAGTCAGATCCCAGAAATCACCTTCTGGTACCAAAGGGCAGAAGCTAGACGTCTCTCTGGGTAATTCTTCATCGTATATAAAAACTATATTTCAAATCAAGAGCCAGTATTCTATTTAATGGATAAAAGCTAGAGATATTCCTAATACAATAAATAAGAATAATCTTTTTTAAAAAAGCAATTATTTAAATGTCTTTGAAATTTCCAGCCAAAGATGGAGAATTTGAAAGAAGAAATGATGTTTGTTTCTAGTGATGACAGTCTGGATTATCTGGATTGACCCCCATTGCCCTCAGGATGGCCAGATATAGCAAAGAAACAAGATGCCCAGTTAAATTTGAATTTCAGACATATTTGTTTGAAAAAATATTGTTTATCTGAAATGCAAATTAAACTCCTGCCCTCTATTGTATTTGGTAACCCCAATCCCTCCCATTAAAAACAATTCCAAATGTTGTACACATACAAAACATATTCATAGGGGCGCCTGGGTGGCTCAGTCAGTTGAGCCCGGCTTCGGCTCAGGTCACGATCTCATGGTTCATGAGTTCAAGCCCCATGTCGAGCTCTGTGCTGACGGTTCAGAGCCTGGAGCCTGTTTTGGATTCTGTGTCTCTCTCTCTCTCTGCCCCTCCCCTGCTCATGTTCTGTCTCTCTCAAAAATAAACATTAAAAAATTTTAAACAAAACATATTCATATACAGCGACACACACATCTACACATATAACCTTCACAAAGACATCCAAGAGGTGACAGGATAAAAAGGAATTATATATGGTGGCTATGTATTATGTAAATGAAGAGTGTAACTTATTCATATACTCAGAGATAAGAAAATGTGACAAATTTATATAATGAGAGGCAAAGAATTTTCTCTTAAAGGTACACAGACTCACAGAAAGCTTTAGTTCTATGATTACAGCTTTGGGTCAAAGTAAACACAGAACACAAAATATCATCAGTCCTGATCTCAGAGATATTTTCCTGTGTACACAAACTATCTTCTTAATTGATTTGAACTCACTAATAAGAATCCATGGGGCATCTAGGTGGCTCAGTCGGTTAAGAGTCTGACTTCGGCTCAGGTCATGATCTGATGGTTTGTGGGTTCGAGTCCCATGTAGGGTTCTGTGCTGACAGCTCAGAGCCTGGAGCCTGCTTTGGATTCTGTGTGTGTCTCTCTCTCTGCCCCTCCCTGACTCGTGCTCTGTCTCTCTCTGTCTCAAATATAAATAAACTATAAAAAAAAATTATAAAATAGAAAAACAGAGTAACAAGCCATAGTCTGTCATCTATTAGCTAACAAAATACCAGGCTGACACTGATGACCAGAAGTTCAGGCCATAGCATCAGATCCCCACTTGTTGCTATCACCGATTGAAAACAGTTTAACACCATTGCTGCAGGTCAAAACTAGAACCAACTTTGGTCAAGAACCAGAAACAAAAAGGAAAACATGGGGTCAGGAATGAAAAGAGAGATCAAAAATAAACAGTTATATTTCCTTTGGGATTTATTCTCAGGGCAGATGTACACATATACAGAGACACACAGACACACTAGAAAAAAGAAAAGGAAAGGAAGAAAAAGCTACGGAAGGGCTTAAATATTCCATGAGATGCACTTCCAGAACGCTTTACTTGGCTCTGGTGTAAGTGTTCACTTAGGCATCTCAGTGGAATCCTATCAAAGTAAAATATTCAAAATGTTGAAAATATGGCTTTCATACAAACAATAGAATAAAACTATGTCAAAAACTTATTAACTAATTAATGATGGACCAAAGATAGAAAAACTGGTTCCAAGAGTATTGAAGGAATTGTGTGTTTTGTTTTGTTTTGTTTAAAGAGTGCTGGATTAAGATTGCTGGGTTAGATACTAAAACTGGTAAATGAGGGGGCTCTGGGTGGCTCAGTTGGTTAAGTGTCGAACTTCGGCTCAGGTCATGATCTCTCAGTTCATGGATCGAGCCCTGCATTGGGCTCTGTGCTGACAGCTCAGAGCCTGGAGCCTGCTTCAGATTCTGTGTCTCCCTCTCTCTCTACCCCTCTCCCAATCACACTGTCTCCTTCTCAAAAGTAAATAAATATTAAAAAAAACATTTTTTTAATAAAACTGGTAAATGAGTTTCAGGACAATAAAACTACAACCTTTTTCTACTGGTAAGAAATCTACAAGTTAACATGGAACTCCACAGAGTTTGGGCTCTATGGATGGTAAGTAGTAATGTCAGATACAGGCACAGTAATCCTAAAGAAGTTCATAAACCTTGAGGGACGCCTAGGTGGCTCAGTTGGTTAAGCATCTAACTCTTGATTGTGGCTCAGGTCATGATCTCATGATTCTGTTTGTGAGATAGAGCCTCTCGTTGGGCTCTGAGCTGATAGCACAGAGCCTGCTTGGGATTCTCTCTCACCCTCTCTCTGCCCCTCCCCCTGCACATGTACACTCTCTCAAAATAAAGAAGTATAAAAAAAAAAAAAAAAAGAAGTCCATAAACTTCCGATGGGTCTGTTAAACAGTGCTCCAGGAAGACACTGAAAAGACAAGCTGTCCTTTCTTTGGCTTATTTCCAAGTCTTTGGGTTTCTGGTTCTTTAGATGCATGTTCTTGGCTGAGGAAAACTGCCAAACCCAGAGTACTCTCTATGTGTCTCTGTCCTGTCTGATATTCTACCCTGAGAATTCCAACCACCTTGGACTGCCAGTAACCCAATTTCCTCTCTTTCATACAAGGAGATGTCCAGACTATACCTGGGTTCCCCTCCCTACGACCTGGCAACTATATTTAGGCAGTAAGCTGGGCCAACTGTGGAATTTTATTTTTCCCCAATCACCAGACATGGCTGTATAGTTGTCTGATGCCTAGTGTCTTGAAAACCATAGCTTTGGGGCGCCTGGGTGGCTCAGTTGGTTAAGCAGCGACTTGGCTCAGGTCATGATCTTGCCATGTGTAGGTTCGAGCTCCATGTCGGGCTCTGTGCTGACAGCTCAGAGCCTGGAACCTGCTTCAGATTCTGTGTCTCCCTCTCTCTTTGCCCCTCCCCTGCTTGCTCTCTCTCTCTCTCTCTCTCAAAAATGAATAAATGTTAAAAAAAATAAACTTAAATAAGAAAAAGAAAACCATTGTTTCATATATTTAGTCTTGTTTCTCAGTTGTTGCAGGTAAGAGGAAAAATCCATTTCCTATTACTCTATCTTGGCTTGTTACTTCTTTTTCTTGCCTCACTGAACTGGTAGAACATTCAGTACAATATTGAACAGAAGAGGCGAGAGGAGAGACCAGAGGTGAGAGCATTGCATTCTTCCTGATTGTACAGGGAAAGCATTCAGTCTTTCAAAATTAAACATGGTGTTTGGTGTAGCTTTTCATAAATGATGATTCCTAATTTGTCAGAAGTTTATCAGGAATGGATGTTATAATTTTGTCAATGTTTTTTGTGCAAGTGTTGAGAAGATGTCATTCTCTTGTAGTCTGTTTGTGGAGAATTATACTAATTGGTTTCCTAGAGTAAGGGAGTGTTCCATCCTCTTCAGTTTTCTAAGGAACTTTGTGAGGAATGGGTTTCTTTCCTTCCTTAAATATATGGTAGAATTCACTAGAAATGCCATCTGGGCCTGGTGCTTTCTTTTTGGGGTTTCTAATTATAACTCCAAACTCTTTCATAGTTACACAGATAATGAAGAAAGTTATTTCTCAGTTTTCATCATGAAAAAAATGATATAATTGATATATAACATTAAAAATGTCATGTTTGACATGATTGAGAATTACATGTATTGTGAAATAATCACCATAACAAGTCTAGTTGACCTATTGTATTTCTTTTTTTTTTTATTTCTTGAGTTTATTTATTTATTTTGAGAGAGAAAAAGCATGAACATGAGTGGGGGAGGCGGAAAGAGACAGAGAGAGAGAGAGAGAGAAAGAGAGAGAGAACCCCAAGCAGGTTTCCCACTGCCAACACAGAGCTGGTTGTGGGACTCAATCCCACAAACTGTGAGATCATGACCTGAGCCAAAATCAAAGAGTCGGGCACTCAACCAACTGAGCCATCCAGGTGCCTCTCTTTTTTTTTAGAGAGAGAGAGTGTGAGTGGGGTAGAGGGGCAGAGGGAGAGAGAGAGGATCTTAAGCACACTCATGCTCAGCAGAGAGGCCATTGCAAGGCTTGATCCCACAACCCTGGAATCACGACCTGAGCTAAAATCAAGAGTTGGGGGGCACCTGGGTGGCTCAGTCGGTTAAGCATCTGATTTCAGCTCAGGTCATGATCTCACAGTCTGTGGGTTCGAGCCCCACGTCAGGCTCTGTGCTGCCAGCTCAGAGCCTGGAGCCTGCCTCAGATTCTGTGTCTTCCTTTCTCTCTGCTCCTCCCCCATTCATGCTCTCTCTCTCTGTCTCTCAAGAATAAATAAAAAATAAAAAAAATAAAAATAAAAAATAAAATCAAGAGTTGGGTGCTCAACCAACTGAGCCAACCAGGAGTCCATCATTTTTTTAAAGTTTATTTATTTATTTTTGAGAGAGAGGGAGGGGCAGAGAGAGAGAGGGAGAGAGAATCCCAAGGAGGCTGGCTCCACACTGTCAGTGTATAGCCCTAGGTAGGGCTTGAACTCATGAACTGTGAGATCACGGCCTGAGCCTAAATCAAGAACCAATACTTGGGGCACCTGGGAGGCTCAATTGGTTGAATGGCTGACTTTGGCTCCGGTCATGATCTCGCAGGCTGTGAGTTTGAGGCCTGCATTGGACTGTGTGCTGACAGCTCAGAGCCTGGAGTCTCCTTCGGATTCTGTGTCTCCCTTTGTCTCTGTTTCTCCTCCCCCACTCTTGCTCTGTCTCTTTGTGTCTCTCAAAAATAAATAAATGTTTAAAACAAAAAGAACCAATACTTAACTGACTGAGCCACCCACGTGCCCCCTCTTTCTTCTTGAGTGAGCTTTGGTAGGTTTCTCTATAGAGGTAATTTATCCCTTGCACTGAAATTTATTAGACTGATTGTTTGTAATATTCTCATCTAATATATATCTGTAGTTATGTCACTTCTCATTCCTGGTATTAGTAATTTTTGCCATTTCTCTTTTGTCCTATCAGTCTAGCTAGAGGTTTACCAATTTCACTGATCTCCACACTTCTCTTTATTTCTTTTCTTTTGCTTACTTTGAGTTTCATTTGTTTTTTATTTCCTAGTTTAAGGTGGAAGCTTACATCACTGATTTGAGATCTTTCTTTTTTTCAAACACAAGCATTTACACTATAAATTGTCACTTAAGTTTTGTTTTAGTTGTATCCTCCAAATTTGATATACTGTTTTCACTTTGCACTTAAAAAACTAAGTCGTAATTTCTCTTTGGCTTTCTTTGTTGATTGATGAGCTATGTAAAAACGTGTCATTTAGTTCCCATATATTTGGAGGTTTCCCAGAAACTGTTCTACTGCCAATTTCTAATTGTCAAATTTAAAATTTTATTGTCAAAGAACATAGTTAGTGTGATTTGGAATCCTTTTAAACATACTGATATTTGCCTTGTTGCCCAGAATATGACTTATCGTGATAAATGTCTCTCGTGCAATTGAAAAAAAGTATTTTCTGCTCTTGTTGAGTACTATATAAATGTCAAGTACATTAAACTAATTGAGAGTATCATTCAAAATTTTTATATCATTATTTTATCAGAAAATTTAGATGTAACTGACATATATTAGTTTCAGGTGTATTAATGTTCTACATTTTTATTTTGAGAGGTACTGAAATTTTGACTGTAATTGTGAAAAATGTCAGTTTCTCCTCAGAATTTTGTCAATTTTTGCTTCATGTATTTTGAAGCTCTGTTAAGTACATAAACACTTAAGATTGTTATGACGTCGTATAGAATTGACCCTTTGCCCTTTATGAAATGATCATTTTTCCCTGGTACTGACTTTGTTCTGAAATCTGCCTCGTCTGGTATTTATATGGCCTCTCCAGGAGAGGTAATGGGGCTTCTTTTTTCATTCTTTTACACTTAACCTATTTATGTCTTTTATTAAAGTGGTTTTTTTTAAAGCAGCACACAGTTGGGTCTTGTTTTTTTATCCAATCTGATAGTAATTGGGATGTTTGGAGATTCGTCATGAAGTATGATTACTGATGTGACTGGCCTTAAATGTGCCACCTGCCATGTCTTCAGTTTGTCCACCTCTTCTTTGTTCCCTTTTTCCTCTTCTTTTAGACAGAGAACTTTTTATGATCCTATTATATCTTCTGTCGGCCTATCAGTTTTTTTCATTTTTTTAACTGCTTTAGGCTTTTTATATACACCAATTTTAAATTATTACATTCTACATTCAAGTAATACACAACTTTATGTACAGGGTACGAATCTTACACCAATAAGATTCCCTTTATCCCTTCCTGGCCTCTGTCCTATTGTTATACTTTTACTTCTACATATATTAACAACCTCATGATTAATTTACTACTTTTTCCTTTGAGCGGTATTTTATTTTTTGATGTTTATTTGAGAGAGAGAGAGAGAGAATGAGAGAGAGAGAGCACATGCACGTGTGCATGAGCAGAAGGCAGAGAGAGGGAGAAAATCTTAAACAGGTTCCATGCTCAGTGCAGAGCCCGATGCAGGGCTCAATCTCACGACTGTGAGATCATGGATGCTTCACCAACTGAGCCATTCATGCACTCCAGTAAGTATTTTTTAAAGAAAAATTTTACTCATCATTCCTTTTTGTAGCCCCAGATTTCTATTTGTTATCATTCCTCTTACCCCTTAAGTACCTTCTTGAACACTTCCAGTAGTCCGAGTCTTGTGGTGATGAATCCCTTGAACTTTTCTATATCTGAAGTAGCCTTTATTTCACCAATGTTTTTGAAAGATATGTTTACTGGGTATAGAATTTGTTTTCTTTTCTTTGAGCATTTTTTAATTTGGAAAAATTTTTAAATGTTTATTGAGGGAGGGGGAGGGGCAGAGGGAGAGGGAGACACAGAATCTGAAGCAGGCTCCAGGCTCTGAGCTGTCAGCACAGAACCCAATGCAGGGCTCAAATTCATGAACCATGAGATCATGACTTGTGCTGAAGTTAGATGCTTAACTGACTGAACCACCTAGGCACCCATTTTCTTTCAGCACTTTAAAGATGTTACTCTAGTACAGAACTTCTTACTTCATACTTCTACCATATCTGATGAGAAACATGCTGTCATCCTTTGTGTCATTCTTACCTTTGTTTCTCTTTCTGTGATGTGTCTTTTCATCTGACTGGTTTTAATATTTCCTCTTAATCTCTGGCTTGAGGAAATTGAGTATATGTGCTTTGGTTTAGTTTCGTTCATGTTTCATGTGTTTGGCACACATTAAGGTTCTTGGGTCTGTGGGCTTATAGTTGTCATCAAATTTGGAAAGCTTTTAGCCATTATTTCTCAACTTGAGAAGACCTTAAGTTTATGCCTCAGGTTGATCCTTGGCATAGAGATAGCCCATAACAGTGAAAACAAAACAACATTAACATCCAACCATCAAAATAATTTTTAAATCAATAGTCCCTGGGAAGGGGAGAACCTGATTTCTAGAGGCAATGTTATTAGATTTAAATGTGCAGTTTTCAACAACAACAAAAAAATCACAAAGCACACACAAAAAACCCCAGTAAAGTATGGTCCCATTCAAGGCAAAAAACTAAGTCAAAAGAAACGATTCTAGAAGAGCTAATAACAGATCTCCTAGCCAGACATTGAAGTAACCTTAACGATGCTCAAAGCACTCAAGAAAGACGTGGAGACAATCGAGGAAATGATGTACAAACAAAGCAACAGGAAACCTAAAAAGAAACCAAAAACAAATTATGGAGCTAAAAATATAACTGAAAGGAACAATTTGCTAGAGGAATTCAAAGGCAGATTTGAGTAGATAGAACAAATCATTAGAGAACTTGAAGAGAAGACAATGGAAATTACTGAGTCTGAGGAACAGAAAGAAAAAAGAATGAATAAAAACAGAGCTTAAGGGACCTGTGAGACACTACAAACTGGACCAACATATACATTGTGGGAATCCCAGAAGAAAGGGGCAGAGAAATTATCTGAAGAAATAATGGCTGAAAACTTACCAATCTGATGAAAGACATGACAACATCCAAGAAGCTCAACAAACTCCAATAAAGTTGAACTCACAGAAACCAACCCTGAGATACATTATAATCAAATATTTAAAAGCTGAAGATAAAGAGAATCTTGAAAGCAACAAGAGGGAAGTGAATTGTCACATACAAGGGATCCTCAATAAGAAAAGCAGCAGAGGGGTGCCGAGTGGCTCAGCTGGTTAAGTGTCCTACTCTTGATCTCAGCTCGGGTCTTGATCTCAGGGTTGTGAGTTCAAGCCCTGTGTTGGGTTCCATGCTGAATGTAAAGCCTATTTTTAAAAAAGAAAGCAAATAGGAGAGTTCTTAGAAATTTTGGAAGCCTGATGGTAGTGGGCTGACATAGTCAAAGTATTAAAAGAAAAAAACCCTGCCAACCAAAACTCTTGTATCTGACAAAACTATCCCTCAAGAGTGAAGGAGAAATTAAGACATTCCTAGATAAACAAAGCTGAGAGAGTTCTTATCACTGGGCCAGTCATGAAAGATATACTCAAGGGTGAAATGAAGAAACACTAGACAGTAACTCAAATCCATATGAAGAAATATAGATCTCGATAAAAATAAATACATGGAAAGTTATGGAAGCTAGTATTATTTTGACAACAGTTTGTAACTCCACTTTGTCTTCTCCATGATCTAAGAGACTAATATATTTTTTATATTTTTTAAAAATTATTAGTGCAAACACTAGTATTCTTGTAATTTTGGTTTACAAATCTACATGTTGTTTTCTACATGATTTAAGAGACTAATGCATTTAAAAGAATTACTAGTTTATGTTTCGGGGCACACAGTGTATAAAGGTTCAATTTTGTGATATTAACAACTGAAACGGGTGTGGACAAACTTGTAAAGGAGCAGAGTTTTTGTAATTTATTGAAATTAAGTTAGTTAAATTCAAATTAGAATGTTGCAACAATAGGATGTTCAATGTAATCCCCATGGTAACCACAAAAAAACCCTAACAGAATATGCACAAAAGAAAATGAGAAAAGAATTTAAACACTTCACTACAAAAAAAAAAAATCAACTAAATACAAATGACAGTAATGCAGGCAATGTGAGACAAAAAAGCTGTAATGTCTACAGAGAAACCAACAGCAAAATGACAGAAATCCCTTTCTATCAGTAATTAAATGTAAATGGATTAAACTCTCCAATTAAAAAACAAAGATCAGCAATACAGATAA